>JXCR01136032.1:73933-91233 GCA_002079205.1 Phalaenopsis hybrid cultivar | reverse complement strand
AGATTTGTGAAATGGTGATTTGAATTGGTGAAGCCATGAAAATGTTTAAGAAATTGTGATGATCTTTTCACTTTTATATTAATTTACTTTCAATCTGGCCAATTGATTTGTTAAAATATGTTGAGTTTTACAATTAAGGTGAAGATTACATCCAATTTTCAGGGAGGTCAAAGCCCTTGGAAGTTGGGTGCAAATAAATAGGGAAATAATATTATCCGGCATAGAATTGGAGTTTTTAGAGAGACAGACTAAAATCCCTAATTTGGTTCTATCTTTTGGGTGCTGAAGTGTAGATGTTAGCCCTCAGGTGAGGGGAACGTGAGAGCTCTGAAGTGATAGCCGATATCGTCACAGCTTAGTTGTAGATTCAGTAAACAAGTATAGGATTAGTCAATGTTCTTTATGCATGGACCAAAACGTAAAGAATAGGTATTCCTATTTGGCACAATATAATTTGAACCAATTCACTTTATCCATTCACTATAATTTCTTGACAGGGAGAAACTATTGGCACAATATAAATTGAACTAATTCATTTTATCCATTCACTATAATTTCTTGACAATAATATAAATTGAACTAATTCATTTTATCCATTCACTATAATTTCTTGACAAAGAGAAGGATGCTTTCTTATATATCATTTGGCACAATATAATTTGAACTGATTCACTTTATCCATTCACTATAATTTCTTGACAAGGTGTAGGATTAGTCAATGTTCTTTATGCTTGGACCAAAGGGTAAAGAATATTTAGCCGCAGAATCAGTAACCAAGCATAGGATTAGTCAATGTTCTTTATGCCTGGACCAAATGATTAGTCAATGTTTTTTATGCCCGGACCAAAGGGTAAAGAATAGGTATGCTCCTATTTGGCGCAATATAATTTGAACTGATTCACTTTATCCATTCACTATAATTTCTTGACAAGGAGAATGATTCCAATGTTCTTTATGCCTGGACCCAAGGGTAAAGAATAGGTATGCTCCTATTTGACACAATATACATTTGAACTAATTCACTTATCCATTCACTATAATTTCTTGACAAGGAGAAGGATGATTTCTTATATATTGAATATCACAGTCCATTCACTATAATTTCTTGACAAGGAGAAGGATGTTTTCTTATATATTGAATATCACATTAAAAACCTCAATCCATTCAATATAATTTCTTGACAAGGAGAAGGATGCTTTCTTAGATATTGAATATCACAAATTAAACCTCCATTCACTATAATTTCTTGACAAGGAGAATGATGTTTTCTTATATATTGAATATCACATTTGAACTTCACTATAATTTCTTGACAAGGAGAAAGATGCTTTCTTATATATTGAATATCACATTAAAAACCTCATTAGCTATAATTTCTTGACAAGGAGAATGATGTTTTTTCGTATTGAACTCACATTAGATCATTTCACATAATTTCTTGACAAGGAGAAGGATGCTTTCTTATATATTGAATATCACAATTAAACCCTTCATTAGTTATTTAATAGTATTTAAAATTACCTATTTATTTCAATTGCCTATTAGTGACAGATAAGCAAATTGAATTTCGTTGTTGTGATGAAAGTATTGCTTTTCTAAAATCTTAGTTCGGAGTTTTAAACCACTCCCTGTGGGATCGATATCTAGGACTCCATTAGAGCCCTATATTACTTGAGCGATACATATACTTGCGTTGATAAGTGTGACTTTACAATTATTGAATATTTATTACTTCCATATTTATTTTATATTTTAAGCATATATAAAGCCGCAGTCAAGTTTTTGACACCATTGCCGGGGATTTGAATCTTCTAGTGGTGCTGTTAAATTCTTATATTTTTAGGTATATAAAAAGTCACTGTCACTTACCCCAATTTGTAAACTTTTTGGAGTAGAATTTAAAGATGAAGAATGGGTTTATCCTATGAAATCCCACAATTTGCAAACTTTCTAGAGTGGAAAGTGGAGACGAAGAATGGGTTTATCCTATGAAACCCATTAGTAAGCTATTCTGGAGTGAAAAGTGGAGATGAAGAATGGGTTTATCCTATGAAACCCATTAGTAAAGCTAATTTGAAGACTTTTCCCATGAGAAATGGAGAATTGGGAGTAGAAGTCAAGAACCTTCTACTAGTAGAGATGTCCCTGATGAAGAATTGGTTTACCTTATGAGAACCACTAGTAAGGCCAATTTAAAAACCTATGAATCTGAAATGGAAAACTGGGAGTAGAAGTCAAGAACCTTCTACTAGTAGAGATGTCCCCTCTACAAATTATGACTTTCCACCTTTTAGTTCCCCTACCCTCTCTGATTTGATGAATGAGTTGACCTTGCAGAGGAAGCACATAGAATTGATAAATGAAAGGATTAGAGGTTTAGAACGTTGACACAATTACGATAGTGAGTACCTTCAGAGGCATTCAAATTTTGAGGTAGCCTATTATGAAGCTCAGGCCCGACACTACAGAGGTAAGCCTGATGTTACTTTTCCTGAGTGCCCTCGGTATACTCAGTATCATTCCGATCCACCTGTTGATTACGGCGATGAGGACATAGTTTGGGATTTTGTTATTGAATGAAATTGATGTACTTATATTTGTACTTTTATTTTTGTAATCTTTTTGTAATAGAAATGGATGTTTATATATTTTGACCTTCATTTTTATTATTTTGTGTACTTGGATAATTTTAATTTTTGTTATAAAGTAGTGTTATAGTTAAATTTGCATGTGCAGTTTAAAAGATATTGAGTAGTATTGTGGATTGTAATATTATGTGATTTTTATTTTCGCATTTTAATTTTAATTGTTTTGTTTAGTATAGTGGTTGTGTTAGGAAATGTTGTGCTTATTTCAGTTTTATATATACTTATTTCAAAATTTCATTACCCAGAAATTCCTCTAATAATTTATATGTGTAGAAAGCTCTTTACAAACCAGGTGAAGTAAAAATTTGAGAAGGCCTGCAAAAATTTCAGAATGATGAAAATGCATAAAATACTGAGTGAAGTAAAAATTTGAGAAGGCCTGCAGAAATTTCAGAATGATAAAAATGCCTACAATACTAAGGCCTCTAATGATTTATATGTGTAGAAAGCTCCTAATACTACAGACCAGGTGAAGTAAAAATTTTAAGGCCTGCAAAAATTTCAGAATGATGAAAATGCCTACAATACTGAGGTATGATTTATATTTATAATTTTTCTTTCCACCTGCATTATTTTATATTTAAAAATTTAAGTTTGGGGGAAGGAAGAAAAAGATTAACTATTAGATGTCCTCTATTTCAATATTTTCAAAAATTATTTATATGATTTCATGTAGTGAATTTAATTCAGGTAACTATATTTTTGTAACTATTTAAATATTATGGTAGATTTAAAGAAATATTTTTGTAATGAAAATTAATTTTGTAACTTAAGATATTTAGTATAAGAGAATAAGATTATAGTTAGCTATTTAAAGTAAAGGAAACTATATTTTGAAGTATTAAGAATCTGGAAAATCATTTGAGAAGAAAATATTCGGACTCAGTGATGTAAAAACTATGAAATATTTATAGTCTGGAAATTCATTTGAAAAGAAAAGATTGGGGCTCAATGATGTAAGAACTATGAAATATTTATAAGTTCATTTGAGACACATTTGAGAAAAAAAGATTGGGGCTCAATGATGTAAAAACTATGAAATATTTATAAGGTAAGACATTTGAGAAGAAAAGATTGGGATTCAATGATGTGAAAATTATGAAATATTTATGAGGTAAGCAATGAGAAGAAAAGATTGGGGCTAAATGATGTAAAAGCTATGAAATATTTATAAGGTAAAGGAATTAGAAGAAAAGATTGGGGCTCAATGATGTAAAAACTATGAAATATCTATAAGGTAAAGGAGTGTTGAGTTTCAAATTTAGGGAAAGAAAAGTGAAGTTCAAAATTATTAAGGCTATCCAGATATATTGAGTTTCAAATTTAGGGAAAGAAAAGTGAAGTTCAAAATCATTAAAGGCTATCCAGATATAGCAATCCTCGCTTGAAAAAGGAAAAAGAAAGGATTGAAAATAATCTCTGAAAAGAAAAGAAAAATATATAGGATTGAAAGCAATCCAAATGAAAAAAAAAGAAAGAAAAACATTATGGAAGTGAGGAGAAGTTTGAGGATATGCCTAATCAAAAATTAGTTTCACTGGACCTACCAAAAGGGAAAACTTAAATACATTCTTGAACTTATATTATAATTAGCATCTTTTACTAAGGTGTTCTCATGAAGTTCCTATCTTTTGAATATTCTAAGTGACTTAATATTGCAACATATAGTCATTCTTGAAATGGATAGAAGACTAGAACTCTTAAACTTGATGACTAGATAATCTTGTGGCTACAGAGTTAATTCATATACTTGAGTTTTTTTATGAAAATCTAACTATGATATTTATTTAAATCAAACTTATAGTATTTCTGAATTAAAACTTTACTGCAGTATATCATAACTTTTATATAGCACTAAAATTACTTGAGGACAAGTAATAGTTAAGTTTGAGGGATTTTGACCAGAGGAAAATAAGTTGAGATTTTCATACCAATTTTATACTATTTTTAATAATATTGCACTTTAAAGAAAGATATTTTTGATGTTTTGTTGCAGGAATGATGAATTAGAGTTAATGGAGCAAAAATATGCAAAAAGGGGCGAATTTGGAGTGAAAATGACCAAAATGTGGAGATTTGAACTAGGGCACCGACGACGCCATCGACGTCGCCGACGATGAGTTTTTCCCGAGGCTACAAGACAAAATTCTCCAGAAGTCCGCCGATGGCGCCCTCGAGGCCGCCGACGGTGAGCTTGGTGATAATGCCTACTCAAGCTTTGGATAAGGCCAAATTTTGAAGGGATGCTTAGGAAACTCTTGGGAAAGCTCATCCACAACTTTAAAAGAAGATTTTGGCCAAAAATTGAGAGAGACTAAGGAGTTTAAAGGGTGTAGAGGTCCTGGATGTTAGAAAGGTTCCAATAGTGTGTAAAAATTATGAGAAATTCTTTGAGAGCTTGTAAGAGTGGAGGGAAAGTGAGAGATTTCTTCCTCCTTGCTACTTCAAATTCTTCGAGAGATTGTAAAAGTGGAGGGAAAGTGAGAGATTTCTTCCTCCTTGCCGCTTTAGAGGAATTCTGTGTGTTGTAAAGAAAGGAAGAGATTCAGAGGAACTTTGAGGAGTTTTTGAGGAATTCTAGTAAGAGTGGAGGGAAAGTAAGAGATTTTTCCTCCTTTCTACTTCGAAGAAGAATTCCGTGCATAAAGAAAGGAAGAGATTCAGAGGAACTTCGAGGAGTGTTCTTGAGGAGAAATTAGAGATAAGTTATTTACTTATTATAGTTTGTATCACTTTGATTTTATATATGAATTTCGAGTTTTGTCGTGTTTTCCCCATTAGATCTGAGTAATTTTCTCTGTCTTTCTCCTTATCTCGAGATGTGTGAAATGGTGATTTGAATTGGTGAAGCCATAAAAATGTTTAAGAAATTGTGATAATCTTTTGACTTCGATCTTAATTTACTTTCAATCTGGCCAATTGATTTGTTAAAATATGTTGAGTTTTAATCTTTGATCTTAATTTACTTTCAATCTTGCCAATTGATTTGTTAAAATATGTTGAGTTTTAAACGATCTTAATTTACTTTCAATCTGGCCAATTAATTTGTTAAAATATGTTGAGTTTTAAAACTATCGTGAAGATTACATCCAAGATTCAGGGAGGTCAAAACCCTTAGAAGTTGGGTGCAAATAAATAGATAAATAGGGAAATAATATTATCGGGCGTAGAATTGGAGATTTTAGAGTGACAGACTAAAATCCCCAATTCAGTCCTATCATTTGGGTGCTGAAGTGTACATGTTAGCCCTCAGGCGAGGGGAACGTGGGAGCTCCGAAGTGAGAGCTGGTATCCTCCCAGACTAGCCGCAGATTCAGTAAACAAGCGTATAATTAGTCATTGTTCCTTATGCCTGGACCAAAGGGTAAAGAATAGGTATACTTCTATTTGACACAATATAATTTAAACTAATTCACTTTATCCATTCACTATAATTTCTTGACAAGGAGAAGGATGCTTTCTTATATATTGAATATCATATTTAAATCCCATTAGTATTATTAGTATCATTAGTTATTTAATAGTTATTAAAATTACATATTTATTTCAATTGTCTATTAGTGACAGATAAGCAAATTGAACTTCATTGTTGCGATCAAAGTATTGCTTTTCTAAAATCTTAGTTCACAGTTCTAAACCACTCCCTGTGGGATCGATATCTAGGACTCTATTAGAGACCTATTTTAATTGAGCGATACGTATACTTGCGTTGATAAGTGTGACTTTACAATTATTGAATATTTATTACGTCCATGTTTAACTTATATTTTTAAGCATATATAAAGTCGGGGTCAGAGGGANTGCTTTTCTAAAATCTTAGTTCACAGTTCTAAACCACTCCCTGTGGGATCGATATCTAGGACTCTATTAGAGACCTATTTTAATTGAGCGATACGTATACTTGCGTTGATAAGTGTGACTTTACAATTATTGAATATTTATTACGTCCATGTTTAACTTATATTTTTAAGCATATATAAAGTCGGGGTCAGAGGGATGCTTAGGAAACTCTTGGGAAAACTCATCCACAACTTTAAAAGAAGATTTTGGCCGAAAATGGAGGTTCTAGAGGTTCTAGAGGCTCTCATGGTCCTGAAGGTTAGAGAGGCTCCATTAGTGTGTAACGAGTTTGCTAAAGTGTCTAATTGTGAGGAATTCTTCGAGAGGCGAGTGGAGGGAAAGTGAGAGATTTCTTCCTCCTTGCCACTTTGAAGAGGAATTTTGTGTGCTTTAAAGAAAGGAAGAGATTCAAATGAACATCGAGGAGTTTGCTTGGGGAGAAATTAGAGATAAGTGCTATTAACTTGTTATAGTTAGTATGACTTTGCTTTTATATATGAATTCTGAGTTTTGTTGTGTCTTCCCCATGAGTTATGAGTAGTTTTCTCTGTCTTTCTTCTTATCTTGAGATTTATGAAATGATAATTTGAATTGGTTGAGCCATAAAAATGTTAAAGAAATTGTGATGATCTTGTCACTTCGATCTTAATTTAATTTCAATATGGCTAATTGATTTATTAAAATAAGTTGAGTTTTACAACTAAAGTGAAGATTACATCTAAGATTTAGGGAGGTCAAAGCCCTTAGAAATTAGGTGAAAATAAATAGGGAAATAAAATTATCGGGCATAGTATTGGAGATTTTAGAGTGATAGACTAAAATCCCCAATTCGGTCCTATTGTTTGGGTGCTGAAGTGTAGATGTTAGCCCTCAGATTTGGGTGCAAATAAATATGGAAATAAAATTATCGGGCGTAGAATTGGAGATTTTAGAGTGACAATTGGAAGTTGGGTGAAAATAAATAGGGAAATAAAATTATCAGGCGTAGAATTGGAGATTTTAGAGTGACAGAAAAATCCCCAATTTGGTCCTATCGTTTGGGTGCTGAAGTGTAGATGTTAGCCCTCAGGCGAGGAAATAAATAGGAAAATAAAATTATCGGGTGTTGAATTGGAGATTTTAGAGTGACAGACTAAAATCTCTAATTCGGTCCTATCGTTTGGGTGCTGATGTGTAGATGTTAGCCCTCAAGTGAGGGGAACGTGAAAGCTCCAAAGTGAGAGTCGGTATCCTCCCAGCCTAGGAAATAAAATTATCGGGCGTAGAATTGGAGATTTTAGAGTGACAGACTAAAATCCTCAATTGAAATAGGGAAATAAAATTATCGGGCTTAGAATTGGAGATTTTAGAGTGATAGACTAAAATCCCCAATTCAATCCTATTGTTTGGGTGTTGAAGTGTAGATGTTAGCCCTCAGGTGAGGGGAACGTGAGAGCTCCAAAGTGAGAGCCATTATCGGGCGTAGAATTGGAGATTTTAGAGTGACAGACTAAAATCCTCAATTCGGTCCCATTTGGGTGCTGAAGTGTAGATGTTAGCCCTCAGGCGAGGGGAACATGGGAGCTCCGAAGTGAGATCCGGGGTGCTGATGTGTAGATGTTAGCCCTCAGGCGAGGGGAACGTGGGAGCTCCAAAGTGAGAGCCGGTATCCTCCTAGTCTAGCCANAGATAGTGATGAAGTTATTTTAGACGAAATAGAAAATGAAGAATTAGATTATGTTCAGGAAAGATTTGAGATAATTGATATTACAGAAAATGCTGATAAGAATCTAGTTCAATCAATTATAAAACTACCTAAACTTGAGTTATAAATATTTCCCAGCCACTTGATGTATATGTTTCTAGGAGACCTTAAAAACACCTGAACTTGAGTTGAAAATATTGCCTAACCACTTGAAGTATGTGTTTCTGGGAGACTCGTCTACATTAATTGTTATTACCAAGCCACTTGAAGTATGTGTTTTTAGGAGACTCATCTACATTACCTGTTATTATATCTTTTCCTAGCCACTTGAAGTATGTATTTTTAGGAGACTCATCTACATTACCTATTATTATATCTTCTGCCTAGTCACTTGAAGTATGTATTTTTAGGAGACTCATTTACATTACATGTTATTATATCTTCATTGATTTGCAAGAGCAAAGACTGTTAGATACATTAAAAAGATATAAGAAAGCTTTTGGTTGGATCTTAGCTGCTATTAAGGGAATCAGTCCTTCGATCAGTATGCAGAGAATTATGCTAGATGAACAATATAAACCAAGAGTTGATCCACAAAGGAGATTAAACCCAATGATGAAAGAATTGATGAACAATATAAACCAAGAGTTGATCCACAAAGGAGATTAAACCCTATAATGAAAGAAGTGGACAATATAAACCAAGAGTTGATCCACAAAGGAGATTAAATCCAATGATGAAAGAAGTAGTTACAAATATAAACCAAGAGTTGATCCACAAAGGAGATTAAACCCAATGATGAAAGAAGTAGTTAAAGAGAAAATTTTGAAATGGTTAGACACTGGAATTATAAATTCTATTTGAGAGTCCAATTTATTGTGTTCCTAAGAAAGGATGAGTGACTGTTTAAACAAAAGAAAATAATGAATTAATACATATCAAACAAGTTACTGGGTGGCGTATTTACATTAATTATAGAAAATTAAACACTACCACTGGAAAAGATCACTTCCCTTTACCCTTTTTAAACCAAATAGTAGATAGACTTGCTGGGCACAAATATTTATATTTTTTATACGGATATACCAATTACCATCAAATTCCTATTGCTCCTGAGGATCAAAAAAATACAACATTTACTAGTCCTTTTGGAACTTTTTATTTTCAAAGAGTGCCTTTTGGATTATGTAATGCGCCTGCAACATTCCAAAGATGTGTGATGTTTATTAAGTTAATTGATGATGGATTGGAAGTATTTATGGATGATTTCTCTGTATTTGGAACATCATTCGACACATGCTTAAATTATCTTGAAAATGTTTTGGAGTTATGCGAAAGAACTAATTTAGTTCTAAATTGGGAGAAATGTCAATTTATGGTTGCAGGAGAAATTGTGTTAGGGCATAAAATTTCAGAAAATGGTATGGAAGCAGACCCTGCAAAAATTTAAGTTATATCTAAACTAACATCTCCTACTAATGTAAGAGAGGTTATGTTGGTTTTTACAGACATTTTATTAAAAATTTTTCAAAAATTACTAAACCTCTATGCCAACTTTTAAAAAACGACAAGAAATTTGAATTTAATGAAAATTGTTTAAATGTCTTTCAGTTATTAAAGAAAAAATTAATCACAGCCCCTATTATGGTTTCACCTAACTAGAAGAAACCATTTGAACTGATGTGTGATGCTAGTGATTATGCTATTGAAGTTGTTCTTAGATAAAGGTATGAAAAGATTTTTAAGGTTATATACTACGCTAGTTAAGCTCTTAATGATGCACAAATTCACTATATTGTTACTGAAAAAGAGTTACTGGTCATTGTGTATGTTTTACACAAATTTAGATCTTATTTAATTATGACTAAATGTGTTGTGCACACTGATCACTTTGCTATTAAATATCTGAAGCAAAAGAGGGATGCCAAACCAAGGTTAATTAGGTGATACTTTTGATGCAAAAATTTGATCTTGTGGTTATTGATAGAAAGGGAACTGATAATCAAATTTTATGTGTTGTGCATACTGATCACTCTGCTATTAAATATCTAATGCAAAAGAAGGATGCAAAACCAAGGTTGATTAGATGGATTCTCTGCTATTAAATATCTGATGCAAAAGAAGGATGCCAAACCAAGGTTAATTAGATGGATATTATTGAGAATTTGATTTTGTGGTTATTGATAGAAAGGGAACTGATAATCAAATTGCTGATCATCTGTCGAGATTAGAAAACCATGAATTATCTGACACCGATAATGAAATTACAGATAGTTTCCCTGATGAACAACTTCATAATATTAATGAGTGCAAAACACCATGGTATGTTGATATTGTTAATTATATTGTAAGTGATATTTTATCACCTATGCTGACACTGCAACAACAAAGAAAAATTATTCATGATGCAAACACATATTTTTGGGATGAGGCTTATTTATATAAATAACTAAGGATCTGATTATGAGAAGATGTGTACCTTATGAAGAAACTGAGCTAATCATTCAGAAATTTAGAAAATTCATTCATGATGCAAAAGCATATTTTTGGGATGAGCCTTATTTATATAAACAATGTATTCCTATTATGAGAAGATGTGTACCTTATGAAGAAACTGAACTAATTATTCAGAAATGTCATGATTCTGAATTTTTGAGATGTGTACCTTATGAAGAAACTGAGCTGATCATTCAGAAATGTCATGATTTTGAATTTGAAGGATGTGTACCTTATGAAGAAACTGAGCTGATCATTTAGAAATGTCATGATTCTGAATTTGGAAGACTGTGTACCTTATGAAGAAACTGAGCTAATCATTCAGAAATGTCATGATTCTAAATTTGGAGGGCATTTTGGGATTCATAAAACTACTTATAAAATTTTACAAGCTGGATTTTATTGGCCAACTATCTTTAGAGATATTTATAGATACATAAAAACTTGTGATCGATGTCAACGAGTAGGCAGTATATAGGGATGTTTATAAATACATAAAAACTTGTGATCAATGTCAACGAGTAGGCAATATATCTCAATGAAATGACATGCCTCTGAATTTCATGTTAGAAGTTGAGATCTTTGATGTTTAGGGATTAGATTTCATGGGGTCATTTATTCCTTCATTTGGGAACTTATACATATTAATTGTAGTAGACTATGTTTCAAAGTGGATTGAGCACAAAATTTACTTTGTTGTGATGCTAAAAGTGTTTCAAGTTTTTTAATGAAAAATATTTTCACTAGATACAATTGAAGCACAAGCTTTACCTCATTGTGACGCTAAAAGTGTTTCAATATTTTTAATGAAAAATATTTTCACTAGATACAAATGCCTAGGATGATTATTACTGATGGAGGATCCCATTTTAGGAATAAATATATTCAGAGATTCTTAATGCCGAGAATGATTATCACTGATGGAGGATCCCATTTTAGGAATAAATACATTCAGAGATTGATAAAAAAAGTTTAATAATATTCATAGAATCTCTACTGCCTATTACCCTCAAACCAGTGAGTTAGCTAAAGTTTCTAATAGAGAGATTAAACAAATTCTTAAGAAGACTGTAAACCCTAGTAGAGTGGATTGGCCCACTAGACTAGATACTGCATTATGGGCTTACAAGACTGTTTATAAAACTCCTATTGGAATGACTGCTTACATGCTGATTTTTGGAAAGACTTGTCACATGTCAGTAGAATTGGAGCATAAAACATATTAAGCAATTAAGGAATTCAATTATAATTTGAAAGATGCTGGTAAGAACACACTGTTACAATTGAATGAATTAGAAGAATTAAGAAATAAATCTTATGATAACAACAAAATTTATAAGGAGAAACTAAAGTTATGACATGATTAGAAGATTAACCAGAATAACTTTGAACCAGGATAAGAAGTTTTGCTTTACAATATAAGGCTAAAGTTATTCCCTGGAAAATTGAAGTCTCGTTGGTGAGGACCCTTTAGATTATACTTACGGAGCTGTTGAAATTGAAGATCAAAAGACTAGAAATAGATTTAAAGTAAATGAACACAGATTAAAACCGTATTTTGAGGGTAAAAGACCAAATTTTAAAGAGATTTTAATAATCAGTCAACCTGAATATTACCTGAATAGGTCGGGCTGACGACGTTAAACCACGCGCTTTATGGGAGGAAACTCATAGTTATCTTTATTTTTATTGTGATTACAATAGTTTTTATTCAAAATTATCATTTGTTTGTGGTAGTATTGAACTCTACTACTCTTATTTACTCTTGAAACATCTTAAAAATTAGATCCATAGAGAAAAATTGGAACGCATTCAGACCAAAGCAAAACTGTGCAATTTTTTCCTTGGGCGCTGACGATGCCCTCGATGCCGCGGACGGCGGGTTTTTCCCAAGAGTTCAGGCAATTAAATACTAAAGGCTCACCAACGGAGCCCTCGACGCCGCCGACGGTGAGACCGGCGGGATGGCTGTTTCTGGAGTTTGAATGAGCGGTTTTTGGCAGTTTTGGGCAGTAGTTACCCATTTTAAACTCACAAATTCGATTCCTAAGTTCATAGTTCCCCAAAAATGAAGTGAAACTCCACCAAATTCATCCCTATGACATTCAAGTCCCCTGAAAACCATAGAATGTGAGTGTTCAACCGGAGAAAGTTCATTATTGCGAATCTTCAATAAGGTACTGACAAAGAAGAGATTAATTAAGGAACAGGGATTCGTAAATTGAGGATTGAATAATCGTTCGATGCCAATTGTAGAGATGATAGTGCGGCGAAGATGGGAAGTGCTGTGCTACACTACCGCCGTCATGGTTGTTCTTGTGGTGAAGGAATTATATGCTAATTTGTATGGAATCAACAAGGGAGTCATCTAAGTGTGAGGTAGATGGATAAATTTCACTCCTGCACGAATTAATGAATTATACATGATCGAGAACGTTCCTTTCTGCCATTATTCTAACTTCGTCCCGACAAGAAACCAGATGAATGAAATTTACCAATATTTAATGGATGAAACTGAAGACTGAGAAATGATAGAAAACGGGTATGTTAGTTTTTCTGCGACACTTATAAATCTCATTTCAAAACACTGACACTTCTTCATTTCTGAAAAACTGTTGCCGACTATGAAGATCAGTAAAGTTTCTAAGGAAAGTGCTATTCTGAATTACTGCATCCAAATGGGACTGTCAATCGACATTGGATCAATAATTGTAAAGTCTGTTTTGGGCCTGATCATTCATGGATCAACTTATGGGCTTAGACACCCTTCCACAATTTTCTCACTTTGCAGTCAGTTCCAAGTATCCTATGAAAATTAGGAAAATGTATTTTTACCTTGGAAGCCTTTGGACCCAACTGAGAGATTCCCAACCTATGAAGATGAAAATGATATGACTATTATAGTGGATCAATCGTCTCAGAATTCATTGCATGTTCAACCTTTAGTTTCAGACAAGACACTGGTGATTCTGCGCAGAAAAATGTGATTTTGACCAGTCAACAACCACTATTCATCATCCCCTTCCTCTGAAAAAATGTGATTTTTGACCTAGGGCTTGAGAGATCTTGGATTTAGGGGCAATTTCAAGGCATTTAGACACCGTATTTGAGCATCTCTAGGTAAGAGCTTCACTCCAAACTAAAAATATTTGATTTTCACCATGAATTTCTTCCACTTTGAGGAGATCTGAAAAATTTTAGAATGTGAAGAAAATATTGGGAAGAAATTCAAGGAACTTAGTTTTGAACTGTTAAAATCACTCTTGGAAGCCATTATTTACATATTTGAAGTATATTTTGGAATCTTTTTATAATTTTGATTAGATTGAAATGACTTCACGACAAAAGAGACGACTTGAGTTTGACGAGTGTCCCTTCGTCAAAGCGAAGGCTCAATCAAGGTTTACTTCAGTGTTTGAGGGAAGAAATACATACAAGATCGAGTTTTTGAGAGTCCGGGAGGAAAAATTGAACGAATTATAACCGACTGGAGGTTGTAAAACTTCTGTTACACCACCGATAAGGCTGCTGCAAAAATTGTGAAAGAATTCTATGCCAACGTATTCTATTCTGAAGACAGAATCATTCAAGTGATTTTCTGTTGAGTTTAGTGCTGCACGCATTAACTCCTTTTACGAAGTTCCTGACTCTTATAACTGTCATTATGAAACCTTCAGTATGATGGAAGACCCCTTGAATGATGTGATCAACTTTCTCACTGATGGGAAAGGAACGTGGAAGATAAAGCACGAGAACGGGTAAATTTTTCTGCTTCAATGTTGAATGTCACCTCTAAAGCATGACACTATTTTATTTCCTCTACTCTGTTACCAAACTATCATCATAGTGAGGTAACAAGAGATAGAGCTATTCTAAATTTCTCTATTCAGAATAATAGAAATATAAATGTGGGGAGAATTAATTTTAAGAATATATTGACCACGGTAAGGAGTGAAACAAGTGGAGGTATAGGACATCCTGACCTCATTTATACACTTTGCCAACTTTCTGGAGTGGAATCTGGAGATGATGAGGAATGGGTTTACCCTATAAAACCCATTAGTAAACCTAATTTCAAGACTTATGAATCCCACAAAAAATGGAGAACTTGGAGTAGGAGTCAATAACCTTCTACTAGTAGAGATGTCCCCTCTATAAATTATGACCTTCCTTCTTCTAGATCCCCTAATATGACTGATTTGATGAATGAACTGACCTTATATTGAAAAAGTATAGAGTTAATAATTGAAAGGATTGGAGGTTTAGAACATTGACATGATTATGATAGTGAGTATCTTCAGAGACATTCAAATTTTAAGATAGCTTACTATGAAGCTCAGGCTCGGCACTACAGATGTGCACCTAACGTTCCTTTTCCTGAGTGCCCCCGATATACTCAGTATCAGCCCAATCCACCTGCTAACCAAGGAGATGAAGACATAGTTTGGGATTTTGATATCTGAATGTAGTTGATGTACTTGTACTTGTACTTTTATTTTTATTTTTATTTTTGTAATTTTTACAATAGAAACAAATGTTTGTTTGTACTTTTATTTTTATTGTTATGTTGTAATTGGATAATTTTTAATCATTATTATAATTGTTAGTGTGGTAGTTAAAATTTGCATGTGTAGGATAATGGATGTTGATTAGTACTTTGTGAATTGTAATGTGATGTGATTTTCATATTTTTGCATTTTAATTGTAATTTTTTTTATTTAGTATTGTGGATGTGTTAGTGAGTTATTGTGTTTGTTTAATGTTTAGTTTTAGACTTATTTCAAAATTACATTACCCAGCAAATTCTCTAATGATTTATATGTGTAGAAAGCTCCTATTGTTACAGACCAGGTGAAGTAGAAGAAGGACTGCAAAAATTTCAGAATGATGAAAATGCCTAAAATACTGAGGTACGATTTATATTTAGAATTTTTCTTTCCACCTGTATCATTTCATATTGAAAAATTTAAGTTTGAGGGAGGGAAGAAAAAGATTAACTATTAGATGTTCTCTATTTCAATATTTTCAAAAATTATTAATATAATTTTATGTAGTGAATTTAATTTAAGTAACTAGATTTTGTAGATATTTAAATATTATGGTAGATTTAAGGAAATATTTTTGTAATGAAAATTAATTTTGTAGATTAAAGATATTTAGTATAAGAGAATAAGGCTATAGTTAACTATTTAAAGTAAAGGAAACTATATTTTGAAGTATTAAGAATCTGGAAATTCATTTGAGAAGAAAAGATTGGGGCTCAATGATGTAAAAGCTATGAAATATTTATAAGGTAAAGGAATGCTTTGAGTTTCAAATTTAGGGAAAGAAATGTGATGTTCAAAATCATTAAATGCTATCCAAATATAATAATCCTCACTTGAAAAAGAAAAAGAAAGGATTGACAACAATCTCAGAATCTCTATTTTTGATGATATTGCACTTTAAAGAAAAGTATTTTTGATGTTTTGTTGCAGGAATGATGAACTAGGGTCATTGGAGCAAAAAAGATGCAAAAAGGGTCAAATTTGGAGCGGAAAGGACCAAAATGTGAAGATTTGAACTAGGGCGCCGACGGCGAGCTCAATGGCGCCGACGATAAGAAATTCTCGAGACTCCAGATTTAATGATTTAGGAAGCCCGCCGACGGTGCCATCAAGGCCGTCGATGGTGAGATCGGCGGTTATGTCCAACAATGCANGGCCGTCGACGGTGAGATCGGCGGTTATGTCCAACAATGCATTGGATGAGGACGAATTTTGGAGGGATGCCTAGGAAACTCTTGGGAAAACTCATCCACAACTTTAAAAGAATATTTTGGCCAAAAATGGAGGTTCTAGAGGTTCTAGAGGCTCTCATGGTCCTGGAGGTTAAAGAGGTTCCATTAGTGTGTAGAGAGTTTGCTAGAGTGTCTAATTGTGAGGAATTCTTCGAGAGATTGTAAGAGTGGAGGGAAAATAGGAGATTTCTTCCTTCTTACCGATTCGAAGAGGAATTCTGTGTGCTGTAAAGAAAGGATNAAATAAATATGAAAATATTCATTGAAGGGTGTAGAGTTAGAGGGCTTTAAAGTGATAGGTTAAAGCCCCCAAGTTGGTTTATTGTTTTAGTGTCTGATACAAGATGTTAGCCCCCAGGTGAAGGGAATCGAGGGAACTTTAGAGTGAGAGCTAGTATCTTCTCTGCCTAGCTGGTCTTCAGAACTATTCTAACTTTAAATTAGCCAATGTTCTTCATAACATCTATAGTAAGGGTAAAAAATATTTTTGCTCCTATTTGGCACAACACAATTTGCATACTTTCACAACAGAATTTCTATAATTATTGTTGATTCATGATAAGAAAAAAGATATTTTTCTTATTAAGTGCATTTCATCTACAAAACTCTAGTTATCTTTTTAAGTTGTTACTATTTTGTCAAAATATCAAAAATACAAAAAATATTTGAATTTTTATTACTGCAAAATATATTCAGTTTAAGTAATTGTCTTTTTAAGAATAGAACGTTTTCTAAAAGTGCATATTGTATAAATTCCCTGTGGGTTCGATATTTGGGTCTTAATAAAAAAGTCATTTATTACTTGATAATGATACGTATACTTGTGTAGTATATATATATATATATATATAT
>JXCR01136032.1:33575-54455 GCA_002079205.1 Phalaenopsis hybrid cultivar | reverse complement strand
TATATATATATATATATATATATATATATATATATATATATATATATATATATATATATATATATATATATATGGGTTTAGAAAAATATGAATAAAAAATAGTTTAAATGAAAGAGCACTATACCTCAAACCCAGTATCTATCCCGAAGGATACACAAGACTTGAGGATGAGGCTTGATCAAATAAACTAAGAATTATATGACATCCATTATGTCTGCGAAACCATTTTATTTACCGACAATTTCACCTATTTAATATAAAGAATCAAATAGAGTTTATTTTAAGCTGGGTTAGGAAAAACTTTTCTATAAGGGCAAATCCCCTATAGTTAATTACATCTTAAATGACCGAAGTCACCTAAAAAAACTCTCGATAAAAATCAGAGAATAGTTAATTACATCTTAAATGACCGAAGTCACCTAAGAAAACTCTCGATAAAAATCAAGGACTATTATTTTCAAGGAGTTCAAAAGGATGGGAATTTTCAATGAAATGGAACAAAGATTTGTGAAATGGGAATGGCTCCTATTTGGAACATTTTATTGTAGAATCTAAAGGAGGAAGAACTAGGGGATGTCATAGATCTGGAGGAGAACCTCAGTGACTTCTCAATCTATCATATAGTTTGGCATCAGTTTTGAGGAGAAATATGTTAGCGTTTCATTCTGCCAATTATATTAATTTAGGGCTTACATTTATGTGAAATGATCACACAAATAGCCTATAAATGTGAGGATTTAGGTCATGACGAACAATAACCTCAAAATCCTAAGACGAGTTAGGGCTTATATTGTACAACGGAGCTGTATAAAGGCCTACAGATAAGTTGAGGATTTATGTTGATAAGCAAACAACCTCAAAATCCTAAGTCTTGGTTGTTTAATTCTAAGGAATGAATGGTTTAGCTGATGTAGACAGGTTTTGTTGTTGAAGATAGTTGTGCCGCCCACCATGCTAGCTCCAAGCTCCTTGTTGTGACGAGTTTAAGTTTTCTAGTGTGTCAAGTTATGATGTTAAATCAGATGTCCCTATGGCTATAGTTTTTTAAATGTTACGGGGAAAATTAAAGTGACACCGGTTAGGATCCTACGGTTCCCTCATTCTTGTACCACTATTTTTTTGTTGTATTCACTTAGTCCAAAATAAATCTACTAAACTCAACTTAATGAATTTCGTACTTTCATTTAGACCGTGGGAAGCCTCGTTAACAACAGTAGGTTACCTCCTCCGAGGGATTCCCGATCATCTGATAAAGACATCTTAATTTAGTTGCAATTGTTGTTTAGTTATGTCTGTGACTAACTTTTGAGTTGTCTTATATTTTGAATGTTGTGGCGGTGAATTTTACCTTGGTAGATTTTAATTTTGGTTTTGGTTTTACAGCTATCCTAGTAGTTTTGGTTTTCATGCAAAGTGACATCATTGTTAAACATGCAGCTGAGTAAGTACAATAACGTACTGGAAAATAAAGTACGGGAAACTAGAAATGCAGATAAAATAAATTACAATAAAAGCGTACATGGATGGTCTTCCCGTCATCTTCAACTGAGACTCAAAATGTATGTGAGAGCATTTATATATCAAAAACATTTTATATAAAGAGGGAAAATAAGGTTCTGGTGATCTACCAAATCTTAAATCAAGTTTGTGAGCTTCTATTAATTCATTTTAGGATGATTTCAATAAGCACGATATACTAAGTTTAGTAGAGCTCCGAGGTATCCAAAAGGTCAGGAGAAAGAAGCAGGTCCATGCTTCCCTCTCACCACCTGGTGAAAAGTCTCAAGCTCATTTATACTTATTATGTTGCTTAATGATTCATTCTGTAAATACCTCTAGTGTTCAGTGAACATTGATGTTTCAATTATCCCTTAGAGTAGGGTGATTATCATTTGTCATTTAATTTTAGAATTATGTGGGTGAAAACCCTTAAAAGTGGCAATTTAATGATATTAAGACACTTAGCCAGTTTTAGCTTTTACTTGGGCTTGTAGTGTAATAAAGGTGTTTAATTTCTAGTTATATTCACTTTTTTAATCCTTATTTAACCAAATTTGATTTAGCTCAGGTCACTATTAAGCCTTTAAGACCTTGGTGGATACATTAGTATTTTTTTTTTTTTGAAAGAAATTGAATTTTTAAGTGATAGTAATTCATCATCAAAATGTCTGAATGTCATTTGAACACCAAATAGGGGCACTAAATTAGTGAATTATTAACATCCAAATCATACCCTAAGTCTAGGATCATTTAATTTAATATACCTCCAAATCTTAATGATTTAGGAAATTGCAAATTCATCTTTTAATTACGAAAAATGAGATTGGTTTCTACCAATTAATTTCTTTTGTTTCAATCATCTGAACATGTTAGTTAAGATCAAAGATTACCCATTCCCCTTTCTTGAATTAAGCCTAAATGTTAATTAGGGCTAGATTTTTAAAATTGCACTTTTGCCCCTAAGGCTTTATCACTTTATAATTCATCAAATTTAATTCAAATGACTTTTAAATTCTCATCCCACCTCACTCATGAGTCAATTAAGACACCATAGAAGAAAATGTGGTCTATCAAAATTTAATTTAATTTATATAATTATCCATATGCAAAAATAAGACTTTCAAAGAAAATGTCATAACTTGACCAAGGAAAAGCCTTATCACTTGAAATTTTTACTGGAGGTACACATGGACTAGAGAAACACTCAGACCAAATTTCATGATTTATTGAGTTTTATTTGAATTATTAGAATTATTTTAAGTTATGGAGTATTAATTAATTATAAAATATTTTAAATGTAAAAAATTAAGTTTTTTTTAAATTTTTATTAAATCTCTCTGAGGTCAAAGAAACCAGAAAAATAAATTTCACATTTTTTATGATTTTTCTTTGAATTATTAGAATTATTTAAATGAAAAGTTAAGAAAAATCCTTTCTAGCCTTTAAAAATTATTTTTAAGGTTTAAAATTCAATATCTTCACTTAAAAAAATAGGAAAAAAATTCCTATTGCTCCAAACAGCTTAGAAAACAAATTATAACATTTCCATGAATTTTATTAATTTTGTAATTTTTATTAATTTTTATTATTTAAATATTCAAAATATGCTTAAAAAATGAAATTTTTATTTTTAGAAAATTCCTCTGATCACAAAGAACTCCTAAAACTAATTTTATAAATTTTTAAGTTATATTTTAATTATTAAAAATTATTTTAGTGTCAAAAATGCTATTTAACTTAGAAAATCAAGTTATTTAAATGTTTATGTTTCCCAAATTAATTTTCTTTGTATCTTAGAGTTTTATGAAAATTAGGGGTGTTATTAATGACTTGGCTTATAAAAAATTTTTCTTAAGGTTCTCTGGTCACAGTGAACTTACCAAAATTTTCTTTAATTTTTCTAAGCAACATGCTAATTACCATGATTAATTTATGCAAATGGAAGTCATAAACTTGAAAAATATGGATCTTTGTCAAGGGATCTCTTCTAACTTTGGAAAAATCAGGAAATATCTCCCATGATAGAGGCAACAACATGCCAAAATATCAAGCCATGGTGAAATACTAGAATGCATGGAGAATCAAAATACTTAGAAAAATGTTTAATTAATTAAAAAAAATATGCTTCAAATAAATTTGAAACTATTTTCACATTGTTCTCCTCTGCTCACTGAGCACTATGGTATTTTTCTTTTATTTTTCTGATTTTTCTACCCCAAGAAATGAATTTTTGAAGTTAAGGATCATTTTCTGAATTATTTAAATCCCTATTTTTCTGCTTAAACACGCGGCACCGCGTCAACCTACGGCGGCTCTGAAGCTCTACGTGGCGTGCTCTGGTTGGAAGCTGTCATCCATGTAGCCGCTGACTCGACCCGCGCTTTATGTATCGAAGAGCTATCAAGCTTCTTCTCACCCATCCATTTGATACAAGCGCCATCCAACAACTCCGCATAATTGTCCCCGATAGCCAAAACCTGTGACCGTCAACCTTAAAACCTTAAGATCCCCCTAATTTCTCAACCAAATGACCTCGGGTTTGATCCTATAAACTCGTCTAAGTGAGATGAACATATTCATTTGGTAAACATGCCATTAAACTAGCCCTAATCACATGGAGAATCGAAATAGGCTTGGGAAGAGGGGAAGTTCAATACCTTTGCTCTGAGGAGGGAAGCTTCAATTAGAGGTGCTTGACACATTTGTGGGGGTCTACAAAGGCTAGGGATTGAGCCTCTGGCCATGGTGAAAGGTCTAGATCCAAATTCGATCAAGGCCAAATTTGGGTATTGATCAAAGTTTAGTGTAAAGGCTCTCTGTGAGGGGGCTTTGATGGGAATTTTTCTATTCTTACTTTGGTGAAGGTGTGGGTGATTTTAATTGAGATTTGGTGCACTATGGAAGTGTTATGGAGAATGTCCTGTCTTTGGCAAGGATTTGAGCTCTAAAATTGAGCTCCGACAAGGGAGATGAGGGCAAGGAGGTGGTTGGTTGGCACTGAGGAGGTCTCAAAGAGTCTATGAGAGTAATTTAGAAGGGTCTCCTTGAGAAAATTTCATCACCCTTCATTTGGCAATGAAGAGGCCATTTTATAACCATGGTCGGAGAGGGGAGCTCAGGGCTTGGCCTTGGGTCCAAAAGTCTGTTGAGGTGGTGGGCTAAGAGGCTCTAAAGCTTAATAAAGGTGACATGGCCCCTAGGGTTAAGATTGGTTTGGATTTGGGGATGGTGGCCCTCAGTTTTGAGGTGCTCTAGCGACTAGGTCTGTCGACAGGGCCAGGGGAGGTTGCTAGGGAGTCAGGTGGTAAGAGGAATCTGTCACAACCATTAATTTGGGTTGGTGAAGGGTTTTGGAAAAGATCTATTTAGCTTAAGCAATTTACGAAACAAATCCCTTGATTTAGGGGACCTTTGGTTGTAATGAAGATTTTTGGTGACAGATTGAAATAATTTTGAGTTCAATTGGGAGTTCAATTTGAAGGATTTTGGAATTTTGGTCAATTTAGGCATGTTGGGCTAGAGTTGGGTCTAGATTGGGCTAGGCTTGGGATAAGTCCAAATTGATTGTTGAAAATAGTCTATAAGAACATCAATAAGAGTTTTCAACATAAATTGGGTGTCAATTTGGGGTTAGGGCAATCAATTTGGTGGAATTTGGGGGCATGGCCAATTTAGGGAACATTTGGGGATTTTTGAAGTTGGTTTAAAATTGAATGCAATTGAGGCTTTACCAAAGCCAATTGAAGGTCAAATTTGATGTGTAGGATTTCTATGAAGAGTTTAGGATCAAATTGGGGCAAATTAAGTAGGCTATGAGGTTCAATTTAGTGGGATTAAGTCATAGGGTCAAAATTAGGGGTTTAACTTAGATCAAAATTGGGCTCAAAGCATGGGCCAATTAAGCTTGGATTTGATTTATATTGGTCATATGAAAGGTGAATTTGAGTTTAGAATTTAAATTGAGTGGACTTGGTACCAAATTGAACGACATTTGAGGTGAATTTGGGGAACTTAGGCCTTTAAAGGCAATTTGAGGGGTTTTGGTAAAAATGGTTAAATTGGCTAAATTGGGTTCAATTGGAAGGTAAAACTTAGTTTTGGAGACATTTGGAGTGATTTTTGAGGTTTTGGGAAAGTTTGGGGTGGCAAGGGTGTTTTTGTAATTTTGGACATTTTGGGGGTATTTTGGTAAAATTGGAATTTTTGGGTAGTTTTGGGTAACTTGGGTATTTTCAAAAGGTTTGAAATGATTTTTTAAATGAATTTGGGTATTTTGGGTGGATTTGGGAATTTTGGCCAAATTTGGGTCTCCAAGAGTATCTAGGTAATTTGGGGGATTTTGGGGCAAAATGCCAAGTTGGATATTTTTGGTAGAATTGGGGTACCAACCACTCTGTATGAGCCATGGACCAATGGAACCCCCATTTGGGTCCTCTATGTACAGGTCTTAGCTAAATCCTAGCATAGGGCTAGTGGGTTTAGGGAACCATTTACATGAGCCTCCCAAAAGATCAAGGGATCAAAGTCAAGAAATATTAGGTTTAAGGTTGTGAGGGATTGTGAGTGAGAGTGAGTGAAAGTGAGTGCCCTAGCTCCAGACCAGCACCCAGGGTTAACCCTAAGGTCAAACAGTTCTATGAGGACTCTCCTTGAGCTCCCCCATAATGACCCCACCTACTAAGTGCTAGAGGTTAGAACCACGATGTGAAACTTCAAGTTGAGCAAGGATGAGGTAGAATTTCTCATAGTGAGAGTCCCTTTCTAGTTTTCTAGGAATAGTCAACAGGAAAATCCTATGGCTAGACCCTAGGCTAATAAAGAGGAAAAACTAAACCTCAAACAAAAGTAAGGTCAATAGTCGTATCATTAGTTGACTACAAAAGAGGTGGTTAGTTATTGAAATATAGTCCTCAATTGGTCCCAGAGGTTATAGTTGGTGACTAGAATATCGTTAATTGATCACAAAAATTATAGTTGGTGATTGGAATATCTTCAATTGGCTGCATAGGAAATAGTTGATGATTATAATATTGTCAGTTGCCCACATAGGTCATCGTTGGTGACTTTAATAGCATAAGCTTATCGGTCATAGAATTGGATTTTGATAAATAAATTTTTGATTCATTTTAATATATATAATTTTGATTTTATAAAATATTATTTTAATTTTGAAAACATGAGACTAACAAGATCTCATACATTTTAATTGTTTAAATAACTGAGTACAACACTACAAAAAAATGTAACTATCCTATAGAATAGGCATATTACTTGATAGTGAGCTTGATTGAATAAACTAAAAAAATTCATGACATCTATTTGGTCTGTGAACCCCTTATGTATTGACTAACAAGTTCCTTTTCCTAATATTGAATATTAAGCAAGGTTTATATTACCTGGGTTCTTTAGCTCCTTATAGAGGCGAGCTCCTATAGTTAATTACATCGTAATTGACCAAAGTCACTAAAGAAAACACTCGATGATTATCAGAGGCACTTGTCTTCAAGAATTCAATGTTTATGGCTTCAAGGTCGAACATGGAAAAGTCAAATGAGAATGGCTCAAGTAGGAAAAATTATTTTTGGAAGTCAAAGGAGTGAAAGGTAGGGGATGTTATGGATCCGAGGAAAAACTGAATGTCTTGTCGAACTATCCTACTATTCAGCTTCAATTTTAAGCATAATGTTATTTTACTAATTCAATCATGCTAATTTTATTATTTAGGGGTTTCATTTGCATGATATCCAATCATGCAAATGGATCATGTAAATGGCTTGAAAGATTAGAGGATTTACGTTATACTGAATGATAACCTCAGAATCCTAAAAGAGTTAGGGCTAACATTGCACAATGTGATTGTGCAAAAGCCTAAATATGAGATGAGAATTTATGTCACTCTAGTCGGACAACCTCAAAGTCCTATGAGTTATATTATTTATGATTAAATAAATTTTAATTGAATTAGATCATGTTATAGTCTTGATTCGTTGCTGGAATTCCTTTGTCGTTCACTTTCATCTTCGTTATGTTGCCCAAAATTCTTGCTCTGAGCTCCATATCGTAGCGGTTATGGCTTTAAAGTTTATGTTTGAACATGCAATTGCTAAGTCACGGCCTGTTGTAATGTGCCTCTTAGCATATGTGTCTACTATAGGGGCTTTGCAAATTTTGTAAGTAAGGCAAAAGTAAACAAATAGTAAAAGAGCAGTAAAAACTGTGGTAAAGTACAGTAAAGATGAAAAAAACTTGAGTACTTGGGATTCCCACAACTGCTACAAGGTTAGTACAACATCATATGGTAATGTGCATCAAATTTAAACAAATCATAATAAAACACAAACGAGTAAGACCAAACACAATGTCACATATAAAAAACTGGGGGTAGATAATCCATGTCATTAGGAATGCCCCCAATTGATAGGAGAATTTGAGTGTAAGGTTCAAGCCCAAATCATGGAGTATTAGTGTTCAATTTAGGTTAATTTAAGACATGAGACTTCATTATTTGATTTAATTAAAAGGGTCATGAAACACATCTTGGTGTATCCTTATGTTTAGTATTTAACTAATTGAGGAATTCCACTGAAGGTTAGGTGAATAAACCTCCACCTAGAGTAAACTCATAAAAATATAAGAAACCAACATTCTAGCTCATGCTTGAAATGTTTGAAGGTGCTTCATCTTGTATTAAGTGTTTTCCAACTATTCCTCAAGTATCTTTAAATCAATCCTAGCTCACTATCGAGCTCTTAAAAATTAGGGGTAAACTTGTAGTTTTGCAGCAAAAGTTCATGAGGTGTGCTTCAATCCTAACTAAAATAATTGGGCTTAATTCTAACCAATGATTAGGGTCCCTAATTGATAGCCTACTAATCTTCCAATTAAACTTCTAACTCTTGAATAATCTAAGTTCTCATTTTCTTCCAATCCTCAACAATTCCCGAATTACAATTTTACTTTTAAGGTGGGAATTAAGGCAAATAAGTTATTATCCAATTTACCTTTAGAATTTAATCATTTCACTATATTAATCATCATTTTTTTAATTCCCTCCCTTCTGATTAATTCTAAAATTTAGGCCTAAAATGCAAGATCCTAAAAATTACAAATCTAACTTAAGGATTTAAACTCTCTAACCTATCAATTCTCAAGTAAACTGAACATGAAACTTCATTTACCTCTTTTTCATAAATTAATTAAGTCAAAATGGAAGAAATTACATTTTTAAGATATTTGTTTATTTTTTAGAATTATTTATGCCAAACATAAGGAATTTACCATACAAATTAATTTAACCACTCAAAATAGACTCCCTATCCTTAGAAAATTTTGTGATTGTTCTTATGGTCAGGAGACTCATCAAAACCAATTTTTTGAGTTTTCAAGATATATTTTAATTTTTATAAATTTTAAATGGTTAATTAAGGAAAAATCAAATAAAATTTATTTTTCAATTGTAAAGCAGACTCTCATTTTTCTCTCACTCCCCCTACCACAAGAAGCTCACCAAACTTGGTTTTGCAATTTTTGGACTTATATTTTAATTTTGACAATTATTCTATCAAAACAAAGACATTTTCATTATAAAATAGGTTTTCTAAGTTAGATGTGTTCCCTGACTTTGGAAAAACAAAAAATCCTTCCTAACATCATGTTAAAGATACTCTTAAAATTTCAAGTCAAAACGATAAGCATCTAATTTTCTATAATTAAAACATGTTTTGGAGAAAATAATTCTTTTGTTTAAAGTACTAAATAATATTTTTAATTTATGGTTAATAACTTCTCCTCTGTTTACAAAACACAAGAATATTTTTGTTTCATTTTTATAACCTTCCTACACTAAGATATGGTTTTTTTTAAGTGTGAGTCATTTTTCTAGAAATAATTAAAATAGAAATTCCCATTTTAACTTAACCATAAGAAAATCACACAAAAATCATAATAACACCAATATCATGCAAGCATAATAGTAAATCAGTGGGACTAACTTCATAATATCATTAAATCATTAAACTTGTGAAGTAGCATGAAAAAATGGCAAAATAGTGACAACAACACAAAAATAACTCTAAAATAAAACCATGAATAACACTGATACTGCTCATCTTCTTCATCAAGCTAGAAAACTGATCCCTGAAAATTATAGTTGTGTAAAATTAATGAAGATGACTCCGCTTGGCAGCGATGCCAAAAACTTAGTTCGTTATTTATGAATAAGAAATTGAAGCAATTTGTATTGGGATTCTACGCAAGTATATGTATCATTATCAAGCAATACAAGACTTTCTGTTTAAGCCTCAAATATCGATCCCACGATGAATGTTTAAATTTGAAATGGTAATTTAAATTAGAAATTTCACGATAATAAAGAAAATCTACTATGCTAATTGCAAATGTTTAAGGTGTTATTAGAACTAAATTATCAACTACTAGCAAGATTGTAAAGTAAAGTTAAACTATAAATACTAAACTATGTTTATGTGATGAAGTTATCAAATATGAGAAAACATCTTTCCCATTACAATGAATTTTTGGTTAAATGAGAGAGATAAATAGTTTGAATTTGTATTGTGCCAAATATGAGCAATTTTAATTCTCTACCCTAAGTCAAGTGTTATAGAAAATTGTTGGCTAGTCTTTGGTTTAGTCTCTAAATCGTTGGTAACGCTGGGAGGGTACTGACTCTCACTCCCGAGCTCCCACTTCCCTTCCTCTAAAGGCTAACTCTCGCTTTAGTTCTTAAACACTAAGACCAAATTAGAAACTTCAGTCTGTCACACTAAAATTTCCAATTCTTCGCCCAGTAAGATATATTTTCTTATTTATTTGCACCTAATTATCTGAATGAAACACTCTTTTATAGAATTGAATGTGATTCGTACTTTGTTGTATAACTCATACTCCATTTCCCTGATCATATGTTTCACAATAGATTTTAACATTTCAATTGGTCAGATCGAAAAGTAAATTAAAAACGAAGTAGAAAAATCATCATAATTTATTTTATATTTTAGAATTGACACTTCCAAATTATTTTTTCAATTCACTATATCTTAGAGTAGGGAGAAAGACATAGAAAACTACTCAGACCCTATGAGAAAGTTACAATAAAATACGAGTTTCATAAATAAAAAAAAGTTTAAACAACAATAATAAACAAACACCACTTATCTGTAACTGTTTCTCATAAAAAAATCTCTTGTAGCTTCTCTTGGACTCTTTCTCTCTTTACAAGACTCTTAATTTTCTCTTTAAAGTTGTATGGAAGAAGAAATCTCTCACTTCTGTCTCTCTCTTAACAACTCTTAGGAGAAAATCACGCTTAGACTCACCACACTAAATAATAGAATACTCAAGTAACCTCAATTACACTCTAGCCCCCTCTAACTACTCTTAATTTTCTGAGCAATTTTTGCTCTAAATAAAGCATAAAGTCAGTTCTCTAAGAGGTTCCTCCAATAACTCTTTAAAAAGCATTCAAATTCATCGAATCTTCTAGAATTTTTCCCAGCACCGACCTTGGTGCTGTTGGCGCCCACGATGACGCCGTCTACGCCTGTGGTCCGTAATTAAATTCCACGCTTTCTATCAAATGGTGTTGTCGGTGCCCACAATGGTGCCGTCAGCGCTGAGTATTTTTTTCCAAAATGCCTTTTTGACTCTAAACTTCATTCTTTTTGCTTATTTTTTGCTTCAAGTCCTAAAAATCATCAACCTGCAACAAAACATAAAAAATACTTTCCTTTAAAGCGCAATATAAAAAAAATGAGTATAAAATATAGGTCTAAAAATACATATATTTTTTGTGCATAAAAAATCAAAGCGGTCCAATTTCAAACATTAAGATCTATTTCGATTCTCAACTAAATCAAGTGCAGTTTGTTTCTACACCTTCATCTAAGGCCCCGTTTATGGCAGTTTGGCGTTTTTGAAAATGTCGCGGTACCGTTTGGATCTCACGTTTTGCCCGCTTATTCGAAAACGCAATTCTATTTTTACACTAAACGTAGGTTGCAGGTCAAACTTCGCGGCCGACTAGCGGGCAACATTTCAGGGCTATTTATCCTGAAACACACAAGCTGCCCCAAACGCACCCTAAGTGTGTAGATCAAATCCATAAGGCTACTTTACCATGAAATGTAAACTTACTTCACAAAGTTCCAAAAAGTACCAAAAATTTAAAATTTTTAAACGATACATTTGTTCAAGTGGTGAGGTTTCAATTAGATGGTTGTTGTAGCTTCACTTGGATCCCAAGAGCTTGCTCTAAGTGTAGATTTCTTCCAGCAAAAGGTCCAGGAAAGAAGTCACCAAAAAGTGGCTTGGTTTTGGTCAACAACTATGGTGGAAAGCTTAAGAAAGAATAGATTTTGGTGTGGGTGATGTTTTGATGCTTTATGAAGCTTTTGAGATGATTGATTTGAAGCATTGGTGGGGTTTATGGGGGAAGCCCAAAAATTTTGTGATTTTGGACCTTAAATTTGTAGTTTCATGGTGGGGATGAGGGACTGAAAATGTCAGGAAAGAAGTCTCCAAAAAGTGTCATGTGTACATGGGACAAAATTATGTGGAATGGGTTTAGGTTTATTTTGGGTTTGACTTGGGCCAACATTATGAAAACATGTTTGAGGTGGTTGACCAGAAGAAAATATGTTGAGATTTTCATACCTATTTTATACTGTTTTTAATGATATTGCACTCTAAAGAAAGATATTTTTGATGTTTTGTTGCAGGAATGATGAATTAGGGTCAATGGAACAAAAAGATGAAAAAAGAAGCGAATTTGGAGTGAAAAGGACCAAAATATGGAGATTTGAATTGGGCCGCCGACGGCGCCCTCGATGCCACCGACGACGAGTTTTTTAAAAGGCTACAGGACAAAATTCTCCAGAAGTCCGCTGACGGCGAGCTCGGTGGTTATACCTACTCAAGCTTTGGATAAGGCCAAATTTTGAAGGGATGCTTAGGCAACTATTGGGAAAGCTCATCCATAACTTTAAAAGAAGATTTTGGCCGTGTTTAGAGAGTCTAGGAGGGGCTAGAGGTCCTAGATGTTAAAAAGGTTCCAATAGTGTGTAACAATTGTGAGGAATTCTTCGAGAGCTTGTAAGAGTGGAGGGAAAGTGAGATATTTCTTCATCCTTGCTACTTTGAAGAATGAGGAATTCTTCGAGAGATTGTAAGAGTGGAGGAAAAGTGAGAGATTTCTTCCTCCTTGCCGCTTTTAAAGAAAGAAGAGATTCAGAGGAACTTCGAGGAGTGTTCTTGGGGAGAAATTAGAGATAAGTTATTTAATTATTGTTCAGAGGAACTTCGAGGAGTTTGCTTGTGGAGGAATTAGAGATAAGTGGTATTTACTTATTTGAGATTTCTTCCCCCTTGCTACTTTGAAGAGGAATTCTGTGTGTTGTAAAGAAAGGAAGAGATTATTTCTTCCTCCTTGCTACTTCGAAGACGAATTCTGTGTGTTGTAAAGAAAGGAAGAGATTCACAATTGTAAGAGTGGAGGGAAAGTGAGAGATTTCTTCCTCTTTGCTACTTCGAAGAGGAATTCTGTGTGTTGTAAAGAAAGGAAGAGATTCAAAGAACTTCGAGGAGTGTTCTTGGGGAGAAATTTAGAGATAAGTTATTTACTTGTTATAGTTTGTATGACTTAGAGTTTGCTTGGGGAGAAATTAGAGATAAGTGTTATTTACTTGTTGTAGTTTGTATGACTTCACTTTTATGTGTTCTTGGGGAGAAATTAGAGATAAGTTATTTACTTGTTGTAGTTTGTATGACTTTGATTATATATATGAATTTCAAGTTTTGTTGTGTTCCCCATGAGATCTGAGTAGTTTTCTCTATCTTTCTCCTTGTCTCGAGATTTGTGAAATGATAATTTGAATTAGTGAAGTCATGAAAATGTTTAAGAATTTGTGATGACTTTTTCACTTCCATTTTAATTCNTAATAGTTATTAAAATTACATATTTATTTCAATTGCCTATTAGTGACAGATAAGCAAATTGAACTTCGTTGTCGTGACTAAAGTATTGCTTTTCTAAAATCTTAGTTCGCAGTTCTAAACCACTTCCTGTGGGATTGATATCTAGGACTCCATTAGAGCCCTATATTACTTGAGCGATACATATACTTACGTTGATAAGTGTGACTTTACAATTATTGAATATTTATTACGTTCATATTTAACTTATACTTTTGAGCAAATATAAAGTCGTCAGTCAGTAGTCTACAACAATGCTGAAGTTGCTGGCGAACATGGGGAAAAGATTGGTTAACTCTCTTTCCAAAGAATTTGAGATTGTTTCAAGTTTTATTTAGGTTTAAGTGAAGCATGTAAAAAGGAAGGTACTTTTGGCCAATGGAGGAAAGGGGTGCTTCTATTTAACACTTGGAGGAATGTACTTGTGAAGAGGGTGATGGGGGGGACTGGCTTTACATGTAAAAAGTTGAGAATAACAAACATTCCAAGTGGTTGTAAAGGCAAGGCGAACTACCCATAACCCATACTTACCAAACTAAAAAAAAGGACAACACATTTTGTAGAATGAGATAACTTAAATTGATAATAAGCATCATAAATTAAAACCCCAAAGTACTTGTCCCTCATTGGATGCATCTGTACACATAATTAATCACTAATGATAAAAATGATTAGAAGTTAATCAGCTTCCTAGAATTGCCATGGAGAGATCGAGATTATTCCTCTCTGGCGGCGATGAGAGAGACAAGGAGAGCTGCAGATTATCATTTTTTGTGTTTTCCTTCTTATGCCCTTCCTCAGATCCATTCTCCTGCATATAAAAGCTTGTAAAAATATGTGAACTTTTTGTAAGAAATAATNAATGTATTGTGAAGATATGGTGTACCCTAGTTCCAAGTCAACACCCAGGGTCAATTCTAAGGGCAAGTAGCCCTATAGGAACTCTTCTTGAGCTTTCCCCATAATGATCTTACCTACTAAATATTAGAGGTTAGGACCAATATGTGGAACTTCAAGTTGAGTAAAGAGAAGAGTTTTGAGTTTCTAATGGTGAGGGTACCCTTTCTAGTTTTCTAAGACTAGTCTATAGGAAAATCCTATGGCTAGACCTAGGCTACTAAAGAAATTTCTAGACCTCAACCAAAAGTGAGGTCAACAATGACATGAGAATTTATGTCGCTCTAGGCGGACAACCTCGAAGTCCAATGAGTTGTATTATTTATGAATAAGGAAAGTTTAGCTGAATTAGATCATGTTATAGTCTTCATTCGTTGGTGGATGTCCTTTGTGGTTCGCTTGCATCTTCGTCAGGTTGCCCAAAATTCTTGCTCTGAGATCCATATTGTAGCGGTTATGGCTTTAAAGTTTATGTTTGAACATGCAATTGCTAAGTCACGTCCTGTTGTAATGTGCCTTTAAGCATATGTCCTACAGTTGTCTACCATAAGGGCTTTGCAAATTTTGTAAGTAAGGCAAAAGTAAACGAACAGTAAAAGCGCAGTAAAAAGTGTGGTAATGTGCAGTAAATATAAAAAAACTTCCGTGCCTGGGATTCCCACCACTGCTACAAGGTTAGTACAACATCATATGGTAATGTGCATCAAATTCAAACAAATCATAAGAAAACACAAACGAGTAAGACCAAACACAATGTCACATATAAAAGACTGGGGGCATATAATCCATATGTCATTAGGAATGCCCCCAATTGCTAGGAGAATTTGAGTGTAAGGTTCAAGGGAGTTTTAGTGTTCAATTCAAGTTAATTTAAGACATAAAACTTCATTAATTTATTTAATTAAAAGGGTCATGAAACACATTGTGGTGTATCCTTATGTTTAGTATTTAACTAATTTAGGAATTCCACTAAAGGTTAGGTGAATAAACCTCCACCTAGGGTAAACTCATAAAAATTTAAGAAACCAACATTCTAGCTCATGCTTGAAATGTTTGAAGGCGTTTCATCTTAGATTAAGTGTTTTCCAACTATTTCTCAAGTATCTTTAAATCAATCCTAGCTCACTATTGAGCTCTTAAAAATTAGGGGTAAACTTGCAGTTTTGCAGCAAAAGTTTATGATGTGTGCTTCAATCCTAACTAAAATAATTGGGCTTAATGATTAGGGTCCCTAATTGATAGCCTACTAATCTTGCAGTTCATACTTCTAACTCTTGAATAATCTAAGTTCTCATTTTCTTCCAATCCTTAACAATTCCCGAATTACAATTTTACTTTTATGGTGGGAATTAAGGCAAATAAGTTATTATCCAATTTACCTTTAGAATTTAATCATTTCACTATATTAATCATCATTGTTTTAATTCCCTCCCCTCTTATTAATCCTAAAATTTAGTGCTAAACTGCAAGATCCTAAAAATTACAAATCTACCTTAAGGGTTTACACTCCCTAACCTATCAATTCTCAAGTAAACTAAACATGAAACTTCATTTACCTCTTTTTCATAAATTAATTAAGTCAAAATAGAAGAAATTACATTTTTATGATATTTATTTATTTTTTAGAATTATTTATGCTCAAACATAAGGAATTTAACATAAAAATTAATTTAACCACTCAAAATAGACTCCCTGTCCTTAGAAAATTTTGTGATTGTTCTCTTGGTCAGGAGACTCATCAAAACCAATTTTGTGAGTTTTCAAGATATATTTTAATTTTTATAAATTTTAAATGATTTTTGAAAGAAATTCAAATAAAATTTAATTTTTAATTGTAAAACAAACTCTCATTTTTCTCTCACTCCCCCTACCACAAGAAGCTCACCAAATTTGGTTTTGCAATTTTTGGACTTATATTTTAATTTTGACAATTATTCTATCAAAACAAAGAAATTTTCATTATAAAATAGGTTTCCTAAGTTAGATGTGTTCCTTGGCTTTGGAAAAATCAAAAAGCCTTCCTAACATCATGATGAAGAAACCCTCAAAATTTCAAGTCAAAATGATAAGCATCTAATTTTATATAATTAAAACATGTTTTGGAGAAAATAATTCTTTTGCTGAAAGTACTAAATAATATTTTTAATTTATGGTTAATAACTTCTCCTCTGTTCACAAAACACAAGAATATTTTTATTTCACTTTTATAACCTTCCTACACCAAGATATGGTTTTTTTTAAGTGTGAGTCATTTTTCTAAAAATAATTAAAACAGAAATTCCCATTTTAACTTAACCATAAGAAAATCACACAAAAATTATAATAACACCATCATCATGCAAGCATAATAGTAAACCGGTGGGAATAACTTCATAATATCATTAAATCATTAAACATGTGAAGTAGCATGAAAAAATGGCAAAATACTGACAACAACACAGAAATAACTCTAAAATAAAACCATGAATAACACTGATACTGCTCATCTTCTTCATCAAGCTAGAAAACTGATCCTCAAAAATTATAGTTGTGTAAAATTAATGAAGATGGCTCCGCTTGGCAGCGATGCCAAAAAACTTGATTCGTTATTTATGAATAAGAAATTGAAGCAATTTATATTGTGATTCTACGCAAGTATGTGTATCGTTATCAAGTAATACAGAATTTTCTGTTTAAGCCCCAAATATCGATCCCACGAGGAAGTTTTAAATTCAAAATCGTAATTTAAATTAGAAATTTCACGATAATAAAGAAAATCTACTATGCTAATTGCAAATGTTTAAGGTGCTATCAGAACTAAATTATCAACTACTAGCAAGACTGTAAAGTAAAGTTAAACTATAACTACCAAACTATGTTTCTGTGATGAAGTTATCAAATATGAGAAAGCAACTTTCCCACTACAATGAGTTTTTGGTTAAATGAGAGAGATAAATGGTTTGAATTTGTATTGTGTCAAATAGAAGCAATTTTAATTCTCTACCCTAAGTCAAGTGTTATAGAAAATCATTGGCTAATCTTAGGTTTAGTTTCTAAATCTGTGGTTAGGCTGGGAGGATACTGGCTCTCACTCCAGAGCTCCAACTTCCTTTCCTCTGAAGGCTAACTCTCGCTTTAGATCTTAAACACTAAGACCAAATTGGGACTTTAGTCTTTCACCCTAAAATCTCCAATTCTTCGCCCAGTAAGATATATTTTCCTATTTATTTGGACCCAATTATATGAATGAAACACTCCTTCATAGAATTGAATGTGATTCTCACTTTGTTGTAGAGCTCATATTTCATTTCCCTGATCATATGTTTCACAACAGATTTTAACATTTCAATTGGCCAGATCGAAAAGTAAATTAAGAAAAGAGTGGAAAATTCATCATAATTTATTTTATATTTTAGAATTGGCACTTCCAAATTATCTTTTCATTTCACCATATTTCAGAGTAGGGAGAAAGACATAGAAAACTACTCAGACCCCATGAGAAAGATACAATAAAATACGAATTTCATAAATAAAAAAAAGTTTAAACAACAATAATAAACAAACACCACTTACCTGTAACTCTTTCTAAAAAAAGAAATCCCTTGTAGCCTCTATTGGACTCTTTCTCTCTTTACAAGACTCTTAATTTTCTCTTTAAAGATGTATTGAAGAAGAAATCTCTCACTTCTCTCCCTCTCTTAACAACTCTTAGGAGAAAATCACACTTAGACTCACCACACTAAATAATAGAATACTCAAGTAAACTCAATTACACTCTAGCCCCCTCTAACTACTCTTAATTTTCTAAGCAATTTTTGCTCTAAATAAAGCATAAAGTCGGTTCTCTAAGAGGTTCCTCCAATAACTCTTCAAAAAGCGTCCAAATTCATCGAATCTTCTAGAATTTTGCCCAGCACCGACCTTGGTGCTGTTGGCGCCCACGATGGCACCGTATACGCCCGTGGTCCGTAATTAAATTCCATGCTTTCTGTCAAATGGCGCCCTCGGTGCCTACGATGGTGTCGTCGGCGCTGAGTATTTTTTTCCAAAATGCCTTTTTGACTTTAAATTTCATTCTTTTTGCTTCATTTTTGCTTCAAGTCCTAAAAATCATTAATCTACAACAAAACATAAAAAACACTTTCCCTTAAAGAGCAATATCACAAAAAATGAGTATAAAATATAGCTCTAAAAATGCATATATTTTTTGTGCATCAAAAATCAAAGTGGTCCAATTTCAAACATTAAGATGTATCTCGATTCTCAACTAAATCAAGTGCAGTTTGTTTCTACACCTTCATCTAAGGCCTCGTTTGTGGCAGCTTATAAGTGCGATTGCATTTTTTGAAAATGTCACGGTACCGTTTGGGTCCCACATTTTGCCCACTTATTCGAAAACTCGGTTCCATTTTTACACTAAACGTAGGCCGCAGGTCAAACTCCCCGGTCGACCCGCGGGCCGCGTTTCAGGATAAGTTGTTTATCCTGAAACACACAAGCTGCCCCAAATGCACTCTAAGTGTGTATATCAAATCCATAAGGCTACATTACCATGAAATGTAAACTTACTTCACAAAGTTCCAAAAAGTGCCAAAAATGTAAAGTTTTTAAACGATATCTTTGTCCAAGTGGGATGGTTTCAATTAGATGGTTGTTGTAGCTTCACTTGGGTCCCAAGAGCTTGCTCTAAGTGTAGATTTCTTCCAGCAAAAGGTCCAGGAAAGAAGTCACCAAAAAGTGGCTAGGTTTTGGTCGACAACCATGGTGGAAAGCTTAGGAAGGATAGATTTTGGTGTGGGATGATGTTTTGATGTCTTATGAAGCTTTTGGGATGATTGATTTGAAGCATTGGTAGGGTTTATGGGGGAAGCCCAAAAATTTTGTGATTTTGGACCTTAAATTTGCAGTTTCATGGTGGGGATGAGGGACAGAAAATGTTGGGGATTTGCTGAGGGAAGGTGTAGGAAGGCTTGGAGACAATTTGATAGAGTTTCTCTCTAGTTTGGGTGAGTTTCCATTTTTTGTCCATGGAGATGGTCAATTTATAGACCTAACTATGGTGGCTGACTGGGCAAGCTTAGGTGTCAAGATGATACTGAGTTGGTGATGAAGTGGAGGCAAAGCTCCGATGAGATTGATCCGAGTAGAATGGGTAAAATTTGAGTTTTTTAACCAAGGTGTGGCTCATGGTTTGGAGTTTTCTTGGGTAACCAAGGAGTGAGAGGTTGTTATCATGTTGAGGGAGTTCAGAGGTGGAAGATGGTGAATTCAATCACCAAGTGCCATGTGTACATGGGTCAAAATTAAGTGGAATGGGTTTAGGTTTATTTTGGGTTTGACTTGGACCAAAGTTATGAGACATGTTTGGGGTGGTCTACAACAATGCTGAAGTTGCTGGCCAACATGGGGAAAATATTGGTTAAGTCTCTTTCCAAAGGATTAGAGATTATCTCAAGTTTTATTTAGGTTTAAGTGAAGCATGTAAAAAGGAAGGTACTTTTGGCCAAGGGAGGAAAGGGGTGCTTCTATTTAACACTTGGAGGAATGTACTTGTGCAGAGGGTGTTGGGGGGGACAGGCTTTACATGTAAAAAATTGAGAATAATAAACATTCCAAGTGGCTGTAAAGGCAAGGCAAACTACCCATAACCCATACTTACCAAAGTAAAATAAAGAACAACACATTTTGTAGAATGAGCAAACATAAATTGATAATAAGCATCATAAATTAAAACCCCGAAGTACTTGTCCCTCATTGGATGTATCTATACACATAATTAATCACTAATGATAAAAATGATTAGAAGTTAATCAGCTTCCTAGAATTGCCATTGAGAGATCGAGATTAATCCTCTCTGGCGGCGATGACAGAGACAAGAAGAGCTGCAGATTATCATTTTTTGTGTTCTCCTTCTGATGCCCTTCCTCAGATCCATTCTCCTGCATATAAAAGAATGTAAGAATATGTGAACTTTTTGCAAGAAATAATGGCAAAACTCAAGGAAAATGTGAGAACAATTCTCTGCTTCTCAATTTGGCATGCAAAATAATGGCAAAACTCAAGGAAAATGTGAGAACAATTCTCTGCTTCTCAATTTGGCATGCAAAAAATGCACCCACCCACACACACACACACACACACACACACACACACCCACACATATAGATATAAATACATACATAGAGATAGATATATGCATATACATACATGCATACAAATAGATGTATGCATCTACATACATGCATATAGATAGATACATGCATAAACATACATGCATACAGATAGATANACACACACACACACACACACACACACACACACACACACACACACACACACACACACACATAGATATAAATACATACATAGAGATAGATATATGCATATACATACATACATACATACATACAGATAGATGCATGCATATACATACATGCATACAGATAGATACATGCATGCAGATAATATATATATATATATATATATATATATATGTGTGTGTGTGTGTGTGTGTGT
>JXCR01136032.1:143-14340 GCA_002079205.1 Phalaenopsis hybrid cultivar | reverse complement strand
GAAAGCACTTTAGGAAAAGCTTTCCAAGGGAGTCAAGTTCAAGAGCCCAAAAGCCTCTTGAGCTCATACATACAAATGTCTGTGGTCCAATAAAGCCAAACTCACTCGGTAAGAGCAACTATTTTCTTCTCTTCATAGACGATTTTTCACGAAAAACATGGGTGTATTTCTTAAACAAAAATCAGAGGTTTTTGGAATATTCAAGAAGTTTAAGGCAGACGTAGAGAAAGAATGTTGTCTCAAGATCAAAGTTATGCGATCTGATCAAGGAGGTGAATTCACTTCAAAAGAATTTCAAGAACCTTGTGAAGCCAACGGAATATGTCGACTTCTAACTGTTCTAAGATCCCCCCAGCAAAATGGAGTAGTAGAAAGGAAGAATAGAACCATCCTCAACATGACAAGGAGCATGTTAAAAAACAAGAAATTGCCGAAGGAGTTTTGGGCAGAAGCGGTTGCTTGTGCTGTTTATTTGGCTAACCGATCACCAACAAGAAGTGTGTTGGGAAAGACACCGCAAGAAGCATGGAGTGGAAGAAAGCCTGGTATCTCTCATCTACAAGTTTTTGGATGCATAACTCATGTACACATACCGGACGAGAAAAGAAGTAAGCTGGATGACAAGAGCGAGAAGTTCATTTTTATTAGTTACGACAACAACTCGAAAGGATACAAGTTATACAATCCAAATACAGGGAAAAAAACCATCAGTAGAGATGTCATATTCAATGAAGGAGGAGAATGGGACTGGGGACTACATGTTGAGGACTACAACTTTTTCCCATACTTTCAAGAAGAAGACGTAGAGCAACCAAGGATCGAGCAAGCAAGGGAAGAGCCTACTACTCCACAAACAACAAGTAATCAAAGCAACTCATCGTCAACAACTTCAAGAGAGAATTCAAGTGAAAGAGTATCACGCTTTAGAAGATTAGAAGATCTTTATGAGGTAACTATGAATCAAGATAATCTTACTCTTTTTTGTCTCTTTGCCGACTGTGAACCCATGGACTTCCAAGAAGTCATACAAAGCAAGAAGTGAAAAGATGGAATGGATGAAGAAATCAAGGCGATCGAGAAGAACGACATATGGGAGCTGGCTTCACTTCCTAAAGGGCATAAGGCAATTGATGTGAAGTGGGTGTACAAAGAGAAAAAGAATTCGAAAGGAGAAGNGAAAGTGGTCTCAAGATCAAAGCTATGCGATCTGATCGAGGAGGTGAATTCACTTCAAAAGAATTTCAAGAACTTTGTGAAGCCAACGGAATACGTCGATTTCTAACTGTTCCAAGATCCCCCCAGCAAAATGGAGTAGCAGAAAGGAAGAATAGAACCATCCTCAACATGACAAGGAGCATTTTAAAAAGCAAGAAATTGCCGAAGGAGTTTTGGGCAGAAGCGGTTGCATGTGTTGTTTATTTGGCTAACCGATCACCAACAAGAAGTGTGTTGGGAAAGACACCACAAGGAGTGGAAGAAAGCCCGGTATCTCTCATCTACAAGTTTTTGGATGCATAACTCATGTACACATACCTGAAAAGAAAAGAAGTAAGCTGGATGATAAGAGCGAGAAGTTCATTTTTATTGGTTACGACAACAACTCAAAAGGATATAAGTTATACAATCCAAATACAGGGAAAACAACCATCAGCAGAGATGTCATATTCAATGAAGGAGGAGAATGGGACTGGGGACTACATGTTGAGGACTACAACTTTTTCCCATACTTTCAAGAAGAAGACGTAGAGCAACCAAGGATCGAGCAAACAAGAGAAGAGTCTACTACTCCACGAACAACAAGTAATCAAAGCAACTCATCGTCAGCAACTTCAAGAAAGAATTCAAGTGAAAGAGTACCACGCTTTAGAAGATTAGAAAATCTTTATGAGGTAACTATGAATCAAGATAATCTTACTCTTTTTTGTCTCTTTGTCGACTGTGACCCATGGACTTCCAAGAAGCCATACAAAGCAAGAAGTGGAAAGATGGAATGAATGAAAAAATCAAGGCGATCGAGAAGAACGACACATGGGAGCTGGCTTCACTTCCTAAAGGGCATAAGGCAATTGATGTGAAGTGGGTGTACAAAGCGAAGAAGAATTCGAAAGGAGAAGTTGAAAGATATAAGGCACGATTGGTGACAAAAGGCTATAGTCAAAGAGCAGGCATCGACTATGATGAGGTATTTGCCCCTGTTGCTCGATTGGAAACTATTAGACTAATCATCTCTTTGGCAGCTCAAAATAAGTGGAGAATACATCAAATGGATGTAAAATCTGCCTTCTTGAATGGAATACTTGAAGAAAAAGTCTACATTAAGCAGCCATCAGAATATGAAGTCAAAGGGCAAGAAGACAAGGTTCTAAAGCTTAAAAAGGCTCTATACGGGCTAAAGCAAGCACCAAGAGCATGAAATAGCTGAATCGACAAGTATCTGCAAGAAAAAGGTTTCATGAAGTGTCCTTATGAGCATGCTCTTTACATCAAGAATGAGAATGAAAGTGTCTTGATTGTTTGTTTATATGTCGATGACTTAATCTTCACCGGAAAAAATCCAAGCATATTTGAAATGTTCAAACAAGCGATGACAAAAGAGTTCGAAATGACAGATATTGGGCTCATGATATTCTACCTTGGCATTGAAGTAAAACAAATGGAAGATGGGATCTTCATCTCTCAAGAAGGTTATGCAAGGGAGATATTGAAGAAATTCAAGATGGAGAATTGTCAACCTATGAAAACCTCTATAGAATGTGGAGTTAAGCTATCACAGTTTGATTCAGGAAAAAGAATTGATCCAACATTTTTCAAGAGTTTGGTTGGAAGTTTGCGCTACTTAGCATGCACAAGACCTGATATTCTTTATGTTGTTAGACTTGTCAGTCGCTACATGGAGACTCCGACTGTTACCCACCTGAAGACTGCTAAAAGAATTATACGCTATATCAAAGGTACAATTAATTTTAGCTTATTTTACTCATCATCCAACAATTTCAAACTTGTAGGATATAGCGACAGTGATTGGGCTGGAGACATGGATGATAGAAAGAGCACTACAGAGTTCGTGTTCTTCATAGGAGACACTGCTTTCATTTGGATGTCAAAGAAACAACCAATTGTCACTCTTTCTACTTGCGAAACAGAGTACGTGGCTGCAACCTCATGTGTTTGTCATGCAATTTGGCTTCGAAATCTATTAAAGGAGTTATGTTTACCACAAGAAGAGACGATTAAGATTTGTATCGATAACAAGTCTGCAATCGCGCTAGCAAAGAATCCTGTTTTCCACGATAGAAGCAAGCACATTGATATGCGTTATCACTACATCAGAGAATGCATCGAAAGAAAGGAGATACAAGTGCAGTACGTGAAGTCTCAAGACCAAGTTGCAGATATTTTTACCAAGCCACTCAAGAGTGAAGACTTTATTAAAATGAGAAGTTTGCTTGGAGTCACAAAATCAAGTTTAAGAGGGGGTGTTGAAATATAAACTTGTTTTTTTAGTTGTTTAAATAAAGCTTAATTTCTAGAAGCTTATTCTAGAATATGTGGTAGGTATGAAATTATTGTGTAGTAGGTGTGGTAGGTGTGGTAGGTGTTGAATTATTGTGTGGTAGGTGTGGTAGGTGTTGAATTATTGTGTGGTAGGTGTGGAATTGTTTGTAACCATTGGATTGTAATTGTGGTGGCACAATCCTAGCCATTAATTTAGGAGGTGCCACTAGTATAAATAGGGGTGGAGTCTTTGAGTTTGTATCAAGCCAAGTTAAGGTGATAAATAAGAGTGAAGCTTCTTCCATAAGTTGTTTTTTTAGCCTTTGTCATTTCCTAAAAGCTTCTCCATTCCAACAAAATCAATTAGGAGGAATGTAAATACGACCTGATATGACTTCGATTTCTTCCCGATTTATGGTAAATCTTGTACATGTTATAATGTACAAGATGATAAATTTTTTTCCAAATATGAAATAATTTAATTTAGGCGTCCATTGCCTTAAATTCAATTGCTGGCTCTTCATGCTAATGCAATGAGCTCACCAATTATACGCAACCGTAACAAACCAAAATATTTCAAAGCTAATCGTTCGCAGACCTCTAAAAATCAAAATATTCATCCTTTTTATTTTCTCTGTTCCATTGGCTCCCGTGAAATATTTAAAAGCTAATCGTAGCGAGTGATAGGTCGACTCCTCTGCTCAGCCGATAAGCCTTGGTCTTTAGTTCATATGGCCAGCATTTGGTTGGCTTCTAACACAACTTTAGGTGAGCTGCATCTAGTAAGGCATGTCCTTCTGTATCTAGTAGGCCATTTTTCTTTTGTCCGTGGGCCCTTGATCTTTTGTTTGGGGGCTCTTCCGTTGAATTTCCTTAAGACACTTCCAGATGCGTATCTAATGTAGAGTGACGGTAATTTACAAGAAATCATAAATGTTGCATACTACCTAGAAAATCTACCTAAAATGTTGTAGTGCATATTAAATTTCATAATATTGAACGTTGACATAATTAATTGTTTGTATGGAGACAAACAAATCATTTTTTTTGGGAAAATTTGAGCCTAAATGGTAATAGGCCTTATTCGAACTAGTGACCTTGCTGTGGGAATCAACTTCCTCAACCACTTTGACATAGATAAATGCACAAGATTAGATAGTTTTTTGCTTAATACTTTGTTGATTAAAATTAAAACAAAATAATTATTTAAGTCACGAGATTAGATATAATCTTAATCCTAAATACACAACTTTAACTTATAGAACATTATAAGACAAAAATTTAAGTTGTGATCTTTACTAAAGATTAAAAAGCCTCGTATGCTAAAATTTATTTTTAAGGAGTTGTGCAGTTAATGTAACTCTTTCGTTATATTTTTACATATAAATAAAAAAGACGACTCAAATTAGGTTTTATGAAGTGAAATATATAAATAAATAAAAACAAAGAAAACTTAATAATTAGTATGACTAAGCCATGCAAAATAAAACGAAAAGTATATGTCAAATCAATTGAGAGGAATGTAAAAACGACCTGATATGAAGTTGATTTCTTCCCGATTTATGATAATCTCTTATGTATAAGTATGTGTAATTCAGTTCAACATAGTTATACATATTTCATCTTCAAGCTACTCTCGTTGAAATGTTAGAACTTGAAATATATATAATTTTGCAGGGAATTTAAATAAATTGCAAAAACAGGAAGACCAGACGAAGGTGTAGTTACCAAACCCCAAGTATGACTTGATGAGTCCCTACAGATCCTAATGAAAGGTTTTCTTGAGCAACGAATAATAAGTTTAATTGTCCTCAAAAAATATCCAAAAGGTCATAAAAGTGTTTTAGGGAGAAATCTCTGACAACCTTTGAATCCTTTTGAAATGTTTCGAGCTCATTGAACATATTTTGTTGTTCAATTAATCATCCCAAATTCTAAGTTTAGTTTAAAATGAATTAAATGAATTAATACACCCATTGCTCAGTGAACCTGATATTTTAATTGTCTCATAAGAAGGGTACGTTTTTAATCAATTGATATTTTACTTAAGGAGTTATGTAAGTAGATGCTCCTGAAGGCAAGTTTAAGTCATTAAAGATCTTGTACCCACCACTAAAACTGGGCTTGCAGTGTTTTGAGGTGTTAATAAATCATGTCTTTCCTTTCTAATTCTCATTAAACAAGTTCAAATATCAAGCCTAGCTCACTACTAAACCCTTAACAATTTCGTGGGTAAATTTGTAATTATCTAAATGTCAATTTGAGTGAAATCTCTTCTCATAAAAAAGAATCTTCTATCATCTAATCACCAATTAGGGGCTTCAAATGAGTGAATTATTTTTTCCTAACTTAAGCCCACTACTTTAGTATCATCCAAATAGATTGACTTCTAAGTCATAATAATTTATGAAATTTCAATTTTACCCTTATCATGAAGTATAGGCGAATTAGTTTCAACCTTTTAACCAATTATATTTCAAACATAAAAAAGAGTTCATTATGCTGGTTAATCCTAAATTTTAATTAAGACATCAAAATCCAAAATTATCTTTTTGCCCCTGGGGGTCCTCACTTTATAACTCATCAAATATATCTCAAATGACTTTGACATTTTAACGTGTTTCCTCTATTGTGAAGTTGCATGTCCAAACTCATCGAAGCCCAAAGACTGCTCAGTGAGTCACATAACATTCCCCATGGGTTGCCGTAAGTTAAAAATCTTAAATTAGAAATTTATTTTGACTAACACTATTGGAAGTGTCAATTAAACAATGGTTTTAATTATGCAGAAGGACTTTGAGCAGCTTCGAGAGAAGCACTTAGCCACTCAGGTCCAGTATTTTGCTACCAGCATTGGTCGTCAGTCTACCACTACACAATTTGAGTACGAACTTCATAAGCAAGCAACGAGAAAGAAGAAGGAGAAAGTTTATGGCCTTGGAGTGAAGGGCATAACCTTCAAGGTTGATTTTTCCCATGGTCCCGTACTGAGTTTCACGAGGTCCTCCTAGCTAGATCATGAGGCTCTTGCTAGGCAGATGACTGCAATGAATGAAGAGATTTTCCTATTAAGCAAATTTCAAAGATTTGCCTATTAAGCAAATTTCAAAAGGCTAACATATGCTCCAAAACTCTATAGCGTGCATGACAGAGACTTTAACAGATCGTCAGAGCATGCAACTAATCCATATAGGAGGAGGAGGAGGAGGAGGGAGATGATGAGTATCTTATTTTTATATTTTCTTTTAGATGTAAGCATTATTTTGAACATTATTGCGAATTTTTGTTAACATTACTCTTCTTATTTGGGACAATTTGCGATAGTATCTTCTTTTCATTAGAGATATTTTCAAAGCTTTGATCTATGATATGGCTAGATAATTGGATATGTTATGTGTATTATATGTTGTGTGCATGTTAAAATGAAATTGATCTTTTGATTTTTTTTCTTCTATGGAACAGGTTTGTGTTGAATTACTGTTCGTTTTGCGTCAAAAATTTTGACGCTACATCAACAATAATATTCTATCGTTGATTGATATTATTCATCGCAGAAATTGTCGGTAATCTAATGCTAATTTTTATCATCTGATATTTCCAAAATCAAAGTTTGATGCACATGTGAACTAAACAAATCTAACGTTACTACGATGCAAAAACCAACACAATTTATTTGAATCTGAATCTTTTGACGCAAAATTAACGCAATTAACATAACCGACCCACGATTTACCCAAGAAAAAAATTTGGATGTAAATCGGTCGCAAATCCAAGGAAAAAACTGAAATATCGTCGAATTTGCCTCTATTTGAGTCTGATTTGGCCGACGCTAAATTGTTTAATTTCTATAGTGATCATCTTACCAAATCTTCCTTTAAATCTATTCAATTCTATAAATTGTATGGAATGAGAAATGGATCAAAAACTAAATGTGCATTCACCATCTTCTACCCATTTCTTGGACTCCTTTCATAATCAAAACTTTTATTAATGAAAATTATCTAATCTTATGAAATTAAATCTTTGACACTATTTTTTTTCACAATCAATTGAAATTGTAAAATGCGTGATATCTGTCAAACTTTTATAGAAAGAGATATTCAAAATCCAATTGGATTTTAATTAAGGTCATTTGAACTTTTCATTACAAATGGTAAATTATGTGTTTAATATTTATAGTAGGNAAATTATCTAATCTTATGAAATTAAATCTTTGACACTATTTTTTTTCACAATCAATTGAAATTGTAAAATGCATGATATCTTTCAAATTCTTATAGAAAGAGATATTCAAAACCCAACTTAATTTTAATTAAGGTCATTTGAACTTTTCATTACAAATGGTAATATATGTGTTTAATATTTATAGTAGAATTATATAGTATTTATTATTATATTTTATCCTCATTATTTAGAATATTTTTGTTTATTATAATTTTCCTTTTTTTTTCTCTTATTGATTGCCTATATAATATTTACAATTTTAAAGCCACTATGTGATTCTCCCACTTTCCCAATGCCACTCCAAAAGAAAAAAAGAATCAAAGGTGAAAGATGCATGAGAAAATTTAGTATAATCACCCTATCCACCTACTTCAATATAAACTTCCTCATCCTTAACTCAACAAGATTGATTTTTGTTGGAACTAGAATCACTCACATACTTAAATAAAAATTCATAATTTACTTTGAATTTCTTTTGTAAGTGGTATGTGGTGGTGTGTAGGTAACTAGAAAAGCCTTTTTTTTTCTTAAAATGTATATAATTGTATTGCTTACATTAGTGGGATTTTATTTCTAGATTTTCCTCTAGAAATAGCTTGTTTTTCTATCTCACATGCATCATTGAAAAAATTCATTTTTTAACTTCAACACACACACATACATACATGCATACATATATACATACATACATATATATGAGACCAACCATGTGCAGAGCAGAGAGCAACATAACCAAGATGTGAATTTCTTAGGGCTCATGTCTTTGAGACAGAAAACAGAGGCAGTCGATATATTGAAGCTCATTACCACCACTTTGGAGAAGGAGGGGGAAGCAGCAAGAGCTGCATTCGAGAACGGTTCGCCGGCGACTAAAAACCGGATCAGGGACTTCAGATCTTATCCTCTCAACAGGTTTGTTAAGGAGGTTGGTGTTGGATTTCTAACAGGTGAGAAGATTGTTTTGTCGGCCGTTGGGTGATGAGTCCGATAAGGTTTACAATGCGATTTGTGAGAAGAAGGCGATGGTTGCGATGCTCGAGTGCTTGAAGGAGTGGAATGGAGCCCCATTGCTGATCTGTTAGAGATGCAAACTGTGAAAGAAGAGATTCAGAAAGAAGAAAAAATAAAAAATAAGATTGATCTTTTGGGGATTTTTTCTTTGTTTTTGAAGGTTTGATTAATGTGGTTGTATTATTAGTACTTGTTGTTTTATTGTTTGTGAGTTTGTGATGTGGTTGATCAATTTGATCATTTAAGGAAATTTGAATATTCTGCAATAGAAAGCGTTTAATGTTAATAACTCAAGTACCACCTCCCTTAAGGCTAACTGTGCAAGAGAGGATTCGAACCCCTAATATGGGGGTCTTATATCGTTGATACCGNAGTGGAATGGAGCCCCATTGCTGATCTGTTAGAGATGCAAACTGTGAAAGAAGAGATTCAGAAAGAAAAAAAATAAAAAAAAAATTGATCTTTTGGGGATTTTTTCTTTGTTTTTGAAGGTTTGATTGATGTGGTTGTATTATTAGTATTTGTTGTTTTATTGTTTGTGACTTTGTGATGTGATTGATCAATTTGATCATTTAAGGAAATTTGAATATTCTGCAATAGAAAACGTTTAATGTTATGTGTGTGTGTGTGTATATATATATATATATATATAAACTAAAAGAAGGCCATTATACTCCTGCTGTGCCTAATAACTCATGTACCACCTCCCTTAAGGCTAATTGTGTAAGAGGGGATTCGAACTCTTAATCTGAGGGGTCTTATATCATTGATGCCAACTTACAGACTAGTATATATATAGACACACACACAAACACGTGCGAATATAGAGTAAAATGAAATGAATGTTCCCATTTTTTACTGCGATTTATTATATCTTTACTCGTAATTTTATTTACCCCAAAAGATAGTTTTGCAGAGTATTATTGTTTTGTCAGTTATGATTCGTGCGGTCAGTTGCTCTGTTCTCTGCATTTATCTGATGTTGGCGCAATCATTTATGGTGGGAAGAATACCAATGTCATATAGCAATTCGTGAAGAGATTCTCAAGTGTCAACCGCCTGTATTGGTATGGTGAGAACTTAAGTAGTGAAGGCAAATAATATCCAAGTTTAAAATATTTAAGATGGCGCAAATATTTCTCAATTATGAATGATGTCTAATCAGATGTGTCGTTCTAGAAACTAATGATGGCAAATGCAGCAGCCGAGTTTGATACTAATGGACAAAATAAAAATACTCCACCAAGGTGGTAACAATTTAAACTAACTAGAAGTAAAAATAACTGCACGAATCTTGAAAAAAATTTAATGGCTCGGAAAAAAAAAACAGTAAAGGAACGGGATGTCTATCATCTTTTCAGGCGGTAGAATCACGAGTTGACCGAATAAAAGTTTGTCCGGAACAAAGAACGCCACACACCTATACTTTTAATTGATGTAAGAGCATTCATGAGATCAACTTTCGCTTACAGAGATTTATTCTATTGTATCGACTGAAGGAAGATAGTCTATCTGTTATTTTTGACCCTCAATTAATGAACTAAGGTAAAAGGACAATTTTGTAATGTGGCACCGCCACCTACCACATCTCTACCTACCGCTCACCTACCGGTCACCTACCGGCCACCTACCTCTCATCTACCACTCTCTTGCTTCTATAAATAGAGAGGGTGTGAGGCTTAGGAGAGCAAGGGAGAAGAGATCTTAAGCTACCACAAAGGAAGAGAGAATAGCTATAGAATTAGAGGAGGAAATNCACACACACACACACACACACACACACACACACACACACACACACACACACACACACACACACACACAGTTTATAGAGTAAAATGAAATGAATAAGTTCATATTTTTTACTGTGATTTATTATATCTTTACTCGTAATCTTATTTACCCCAAAGGGTAGTTTTGCAGAGTATTATTGTTTTGTCAATTATCATTCGTGTGGTCCGTTGTTCTGTTCTCTGCATTTATCTGATGTTGACACGATCATTTATGGAGGGAAGAAGACCAATATCATATAGCAATTCGTGAAGAGATTCTCAAGTGTCTGTATTGGTAAGATGAGGAGCTTAAGAAGTGAAAGCAAATAATATCCAAGTTTATAATATTAAAGATAGCGCAAATATTTCCCAAAAATGAATGATGTCTAGTCAGATGTGTCATTTTGGAAACTAATAATGGCAAATGCAGCAACAGGGCTTGATACGTCCCACCAATTCTAATGGACTAAATGAAAATACTGCAATTGGTGGTAACAAGTTAAACTAACCACAAGTAAAATGTTTAGTATTTTAATTTTACTTTAAAAGTTATATAATATATAAATACACACACATATATATATTATGGCAAAATTATCCAAGATAGTTGATATCAATTTCTTTTTCTCTAAGGGTGGATCTATGCTACCCCCTTGAGAAAATTATCCACCACATATTTGGGATAGTTTTATATACATTAGAAATATGATGACAAGAATCTTGAAGAGATCCAATGGCTCGCACGAAGAAAGAAGTAAAGGACCGGGCTATCTATCATCATTTTAGTCGGTTGAATCACAAGTTGACTGAATAAAAGTCTGTTGGGATCAAAGAATGTCACACATCTATACGGAGTAACTTAATCAATGCAAGGGCATTCATAAGATCAACTTTCGCTTAGCGAGATTCATTCCATGTAGATTTATCGATTGAAGGAAGACAATCTATCAGATTATAGTGATGCACCCTCTAATTGATGAAATAATCATTCAAGGATAATGAGTCTTCACAACGGATCTCTTCAGAAAAGTCAACCGAAGATCTATCAGTCAGCTAAAAAACTTTTAACTAAACGAACGAAGGCCAGTGAATGCTCAAAAAGTTACGATGAAGCAAGTTAACTATATCACACAAGTATACATGTCAAGTAATAATGTGGATTCAGAGTACTGCATATCGATCACACACGAAAATGACTAAGAAATATTCATATGGATGAATCTCTAGTTTATTAAACTTCTAAATGTAGTACAGTCTAATCATAAAATGAGATTTAATTCCAACATTATTACTTAAAATAAAAAATAAACAGTAAGATCGAGAAAATAAAGAACATAGCAAATGGAGAATTTTATGATTCTTCAAGAGAGATAAGCCTAGTGTTTCAGTAATTTAGGTGTCGTGGTGGTTCATGGTTTTCCTGATTTTCCCTTACATGATAGTTGTCGACAGAGATAAAATGTTCTTCTTAAGCTTATATCCGGGTCAAAAGAAGAATAAAAAACCCATGAAGTTATGTTACACACCCCTTTTGCCCGAGTCCGCTCAGTCTTCAAGAGATTGGTCAGAATGGAAAGATGTTTTGTACCTGAGATCTTGAGAAGGTTGGGATGTGTCGTTGGCCAAGCGTGAGAGCTGAAATTTTAAAAGAATACAAGTCCATTAGATCATTACATAGGGAAGTGCCACCACCCTATATTTATACCAAGCTCCTCCTGAGAGACCATACAGCTACTGTTTAAACTGCTACTAATGTTGTTACAACGAAGCATAGATCGATCAAGTCTCATTTGGGAACAGGAGTACCACTTGTTGCTACACATGAAGAGCCTTCAAAGAAGGGCAATAGCAAGAGGTTGTTTGCCAGTATATTTGGTTCGCACGTTAGGCACCACACTTTCTCCCAGCAAACTCATCTTATCGATGAGAAATCACATCATGAAACATCAACATCGAAAGGAAGGGTATGGAGACATAAGGTTGTTGAATCGATAATTTTAGAAGGTTCGAACAAACCTTTTCCTAAAATGGATTCTAGTTCGAGGTTGTGATTGTTACCACTACACCAAAATTGATGCAAGGTAAGTTGTTCATCAGGAACACTCGGTCGACCTCAAGGCAATCAAAAGCAAGTCAGTCGAAGTTGCATTAGAGATACTCAAAGCTGACATCTCACAATTATCCAAAGAGCAAGAAAGAAATGTCGATGAAGGGTATTATGACCTATCATATTATATGGAAGAAGACTTAGCAGAAGGTCATGTTGTTGAGACATGGATCTCTTCAACATTGTGCGATGCTCCACCACCTGTCGAGGAGGATGCTATTGATGATTTGCAAAGGGCTATCCAACAACGAGATGAGATCAGTCACATCGAAAAGAGGATAGAGGAGATGATGGTCGCTATGATTATACTACAAAATCAACCTCAGTCAATGAAGATAATGTCTCCAGAAACAAACCAACCGGAGAACATCCATATTGCAAGCGAAAGGAAAGAGCCATCCACCAACAGAGATGAGTAGCCGCAAAATGATTTGGTGCAAAGAATGATACTGGAGAAGGATATCAAACAAATTGTAGAACAAGAAGTGAAGGAGGCCTTAGCCCATTCAAAGGGGGGAGCATTGGTCCTAAAGGGTAGACCATATCCTAAAAAATTCTATGTGATCGTATACTCTAAGGGTTTTTTGCCACCAACATTCTAAACTTTCAAAGGACACAAAAACCCCAGACAACACATTACACAATTCTGAGCAAGTTGCTGCAATGCAGGGATTATTCCACCAATTTGTGAGTAGCTGACCAAAGAAAAATATGTTGAGATTTGCATACTTATTTTATACTGTTTTTAATGATATTGCACTTTAAAGAAAGATACTTTTGATGTTTTGTTGCAGGAATGATGAATTAGGGTCATTGGAGCAAAAAGATACTAAAAGGAGTGAATTTAGAGCAAAAAGGACCAAAATGTGAAGATTTGAACAAGGCCGCCGACGGCTCCCTCGACCCCGCCATCGGCGAGTATTTCCTGAGACTACAAGACAAAATTCTTCAGAAACCCGCCGATGGCGCCATCGAGGCCACCGACGGCGAGATCGACGGTTATGCCTACTCAAGCTTTGGATAAGGCCAAATTTTGAAGGGATGCTTAGACAACTCTTGGGAAAGCTCATCCAGAACTTTAAATGAACATTTTGGCCGAAAATTGAAGAGGGGGGGAGAGCTTGGAGTGCCTGGAGAGTTCCTGGAGGTTAGAAAGGTTCCATTAGTGTGTAACAATTTTGGGGATTTTTCGAGAGATTGTAAGAGTGGAGGGAAAGTGAGAGATTTCTTCCTCCTTGCTACTTCAAAAAGGAATTGCTTCGAGAGATTGTAAGAGTGGAGGGAAAGTGAGAGATTTCTTCCTCCTTGCCGCTTTGAAGAAGAATTTTCGAGAGATTGTAAGAGTGGAGGGAAAGTGAGAGATTTCTTCCTCCTTGCTACTTCAAAGAGAAAGAGGGAAAGTGAGAGATTTCTTCCTCCTTGCTACTTCGAAGAGGACTTCTGTGTGCTGTAAAAAAAAGAAGAGATTCAGAGGAACTTCAAGGAGTGTTCTTAAAGAGAATTTAGAGATAAGTTATTTACTTGTTGTAGTTTGTATGACTTTGATTTTATATATGAATTCCGAGTTTTGTTGTGTTTTCCCCATGAG
>JXCR01136030.1:124543-145385 GCA_002079205.1 Phalaenopsis hybrid cultivar | reverse complement strand
TATATATATGCCATATACCACAGTATGTTAGTTGACATCTACAGTATAAGACCCCTCAGGTCGAGGTTTCGAATCCCCTCTGCACAATTGGTCTTAAGGTGGTGGTGCTCAAATTGTTCAACACATTGTGAGGCTCTGACCATTCTTTTTGAAATAAATAAATAAATATAAATATCNGGATAATAACAGGTTTAAACTCAAATGAATTAACAGTAACATCAGAATTTTGAATAGTCAAGTGAAGTTCACTTGCTGTCGGATTCACATAATCTTTTAAAGGTCTTTGTCGATTTTCATTTATTGGATTATCTAAGTTAGAAATGCAGGAAGAAGATAACTCTCACTTTTCTCCTTCTCCAACACTCTTACAGAAAGTTTCACACTAAATCTCACCACAAAAACTCTAAACTATGAAAGCAAAATCACTAATTGACTCTAATATGGAAGTGGAATGGAATGATGTGGTGGGAAAAATGAAATTAGAGGAGTGAAAAATGTAGAAGAGTGCTTTTTCTAATGAAATTCGTCCCCAAATAGAGCCCAAGGTTGATTATCCAAGAGGTGCCTCAAAAAATTCTTCAAAAAATCATACAAATACATCAAACATTCTAGAAATGGGGTTTGCATCGCCTTTGGTGCCTTCAGTGCCGGTATGACGCCGTCGGCACCGAGTAAAAAAATCTCCGAGTTAATTTGTTCTGCGCCGTCGGTGCTTCCCTCGGCGCTGCCAGCGCTAAGCATTTCTTCAAAAATGTCATTGTGACTCTAAATTTCATCCTTTTTTGCTTTCTTTTTTGCTTTAAGCCCTAAAAATCAATAACATGCAAGAAAATATCAAAATACCTTCCATTAAAGTATAATATCATAAAAGATAGATATAAAATATGGGTCTAAAAATGCATATATTTTTGGTGTATCAGTGACTTAAGCTAAACCAAATTTGGTTAAATGAATTTTAGAAAAGTGAATAAAAGTTGAACACCTTTGAAACACTACAAGCCTAAGTTAAAACAAAAAGTGGCTAAGTGTCTCAATAACACTAGCCTGCCCCTTTAAGGGTCTTCACCTGCATAATTCTCAAATTGAAGGATAAATGATAATCAATCTACTCTTAGAACACGATAAATATTTACAGGATGGATTATTAAGCAACATAATAAGTTCAAATGAGTTTGATACTTTTCATCAGGCAGTGAGCGGAAAGCATGTACCTGCCTTTTTCTCTCGACCTGTTAGATACCTCAAAGGTTTACTAGACTTGATATGTCTTACTTAATAAAATCATCCTTAATCAAACCATTAAGGAGTCACCAAGATATAATCTAGGAACCCTATTTTTCTCGCTTTACATAAAATGCTCTTACATGCATTTTGAGGTTCAGTTGGAGATGACGGGAAGACCATCCAGGTACACTTTTATTGTGATTTATTTACCTGTATTTTTGGTTTTCCATACTTTCTTTTAGTATGTTACTGTACTTACTCACCTGCATGTGTAACCAAAATATGAACTTGCATGCTAAACAACGATGTCACCCTACATGAAAACCAATACTGTTAGGATAACCACAAAATCAAAACTAAAGCCAAAATCAAAACTAAAAAATCAACAAAAATAAAATTCACCACCACGACACTCAAAATATAATACAACTCAAAATTTGATCACAAACGTCATAAAAACAACAACTGCAACTAAATTAAGACGTCTCTATCGGATGATCGGGAATCCCTCAGAGGAGGTAACTTATGTTGCTAACGAGGCTTCCCACGGTCTAAATGAAAGTGTGGAACTCATTAATTTGAGTTTAGTAAATTCATTTGGACTAAGTAAATCCAATAGAAAATAGTGTTACTGGAATGAGGGAACCGTATGATTCTAAACGGTGTCGCTTTAATCAACTTTAACATGTCCCATAATATTTAAAGAACTAAACCATAGGGCCACCTGATTTGACATCATAACTTGACACCCTAGAAAATTAAAACTCGTCACGGTAAGGAGCTTGGAGCTACCATGGTGGGTAGCACGACCATCTTCAACAACAAAACACGTCTTCCTCAGCTAAACTAATTCCTTCCTTAGAATTAAACAACCAAGCCATAGGACTTCGAGGTTGTTTGCTTATGCAACATAAATCCTTAACTTATCTTTAGGCCTTTGCATAATCAAGTTGTGCAATCTAAGCCCTAATTTATTTTAGGATTCTGAGGTTTTCGTCTGTCACGAGTTAAACCCTCACTTCTTCCAAGCTATTTGTGTGATCATTTCACATGAATGTAAGTCATAATAAATGAAATTGGCAGGATGAAACACTTAAATAATTTCTCCTCTAAACTAAAACCAAACATTAGGATAGCTTGGGAAGTCACCAAGGTTCTCCTTTGGATCTATGACATCCCCTAGTTCTCCCTCCTTTGGATTCTATAATAAATGTTCTAAATTTGTGTCATTTTCATTTCACACCTCATTTGTCCGATCTCGTTGAAAAATCCTAATTCTTTTGAACTCTTTAAAGATAATATTCTTGATTTTTATCGAGAGTTTTCTTAGATGACTTCGGCCATTTAAGATGTAATTAACTATAGGGGCTTGCCCTTATAGGAAGCTTGTCTAAACCCAGCTTAATATAAACCCTATTTAATTCTTCTTATTAGATAGAGGAAATTGTCTGCAAATAAAATGGTTTCGCAGACCAAAAGGATGTCATATATTTCTTAGTTTATTTGATCGAGCCTCATCCTCAAGTCTTATGTTTATCCTTCTAGATAGATACATAGTTTGAAGTATAATGCTCTTTTATTTAAACTATAAAAAATATGAGGTCAGTTTGATTTCATATTTTTCTTATATATACATATATATACATATATATACATATATATATACATATATATACATATATATACATATATCATATATGTATATATATACATATGTATGCATATATATGTATACATATGTATGTATATATATATATACATATGTATGTATATATATATATACATACATATGTATACATATATATGTATATATATATATACATACATATGTATACATATATATACATACATATGTATACATATATATACATACATATGTATATATATATATATATATATGTATAACATACATACATACATACATACATATATACATACATACATAAATACATACATAGATATATACATACATACATAAATACATACATACATATATATACATACATACATAAATACATATACATATATATACATACATACATAAATACATATACATATATATATACATACATACATATATACATATATAAATATATATACATACAACATATACATAGATATACATATATACAGATACATCTATGTACATACATATATACATATATTTGCACTGTATACCTCAGCCTTTTGGTTAACATCTACAGAATAAGACCCTTTAGGTCGGGGTTTCTAATAACCGCTGACACAGTTGGCCTTAAGGTGGTGATGCTCGAATTGTTAAACACATTATAGAAGGTTGAATGCTTGTATAATAGCCTCTGATCATTCTTTTTGAAATATATATATTATGTGCACCAGAAAATAGACATGATAAACGAAAGTTATATGCGCAGAGCTCACAATACCATTATCTTCAAAGTTAATATCTAAGAAAAAAATTGTAAATTCATATTTTTTGCGAATATAATGTGAGGTTAACAAAATCGAAAAAAACAACTCTTCTGAAAAGGTTTTATTTCAAAATTTTACGCATCAAATTTTATTCCCGATACAAGAAATGAAACAAATAAAACATTAAATAGAAAAAAATAGTCACATATTCCGATGCGGAAGAGGGTTGCTGTTCCTTGCTTCGCAAAAGCAAAGAATGGGCCACACAGAAGCAAAGCCAACGCCAGAGCAATCTGCTTCTCCATTGTCAGCCAAGTTTTAATTACTGCACATAAATGAGGGACATAACCCTTTTATAGAAAAATAAATCAAGGATATTTACATGCAGACCACCCAATTTTTACATATTTACATATTTAACACCTAATCTTTATTTTTTATAATTTATATCACCCAAGTAAGATGAAAAGATACAAGCATTTTAGTTTTTAGAAGGTGATCTTTGCATTAACATGCGGAAAAGATGATATATATGTAAAATTGAAGTTTAGATGTTAAATATGTAAATACATAAAAATTGAGCTGAATTTATGTAAATTTTTTTAAATAAAAAAGTACGAGGTCCGGCTTTGACTTTTTCTTACTTATGATGACGCCATTTAATGTCATATTATTATTATGATTATTTATATTATTATTGTAGTTTTGGATTTGAATATTTGGCATTGCGGCTACAAGGGAAGAAATCTTGCCGCAGTCCGGCCGGCGGTTGAGAGGACGGTGTCATCGAGAAATACCAAAAAAATCTAATTTGAGCCCGTATGCTATAAAACAAAATTAGAATGAAATTTTGGCCGAGGTAGCAGAGATTGGCCGGCCGCCTCACATGATCGGCTGGCCACAACAACAAAAAGATGTCACGCAAACAGAATATCAAATATATGAAAAAGATGTCAATGAAGAGTATAATAACAAAAAATATCGGCTGTAGCAGACAATGATAATTAGTAACTCCCAGTAACAATAATACCCAATAAATCCCTAAGATAAAAATAATTGGTGACCCCTAGAGGCATAATAGCTAGTAACTTTCTGGGGCAACTATGTAATTTTCCAGATACTCCTATGATCTATAGATAGGAAGATATTTTTATTATGAATAGGGGAGGATATCATTTGAGCTTTTCAGTCATTTACGCATTACTCTTTCATTCTCTTGTAACAACTTCTTTCAATGTATGAAATGCCATAAAACAAAATTAGAATAAAATTTTAATTTGAATGATAACATGCTCTATTTATAAAATTGTAACTTATTAATCCAAATAATTAAAATTTTAACTTGTATGTTGAAAAATGGTGATGGTAGCAAAGATTGGCCGGCCACCCCACCCGACCGGCTGGCCACAATAACAAAAAAATGCCACTCTGAATGCTCAAGTCATTTGAGTTGTGTTTAATGAGTTATGAGGTAAAATACCCCAAGGGCAAAATAATCATTTTAAATTTTGGTTCTTAATCAAAATTCAGGATTAACCAAGGGAAAAATGAGAAATTTTGATCTTAATAAATATGATTGAATGATTAAAATTCCATTCAATTAAAAGGTAGAAACTCACTCACCACCTTTGCACAACATCAACAAAATCATAATTTTCCTAATCTTCATGACTTAGAAGTCAATTAAGATCAAATGATTCTTAAGTGATGAGCTTAAGATAGAAAATTTGATAGTTTACTTATCTTAACCCTAAGATTGATGATGATGTGATTTTTCAATAAGAATACATATCACTTGAATCAAAATTTTGATTGTAACCATTCCACCTATCATGATTATTAAATGCTTAGTAGTGACATAGACTCGATGTCTACACCAATTGATCGAATTTAGAAGATAACATGATTGGTGATTAACATCTTTAAACACTACAAGCATGACCTTAACTATGGACACCACAATCTTAAATGAATTAAACTTGCCTTATGGGCACACCCTCACATAACCTTTAAACAAAACATCAATTGATTAACTGAGCATCCTATCCTTGGAATAACTAAATTATCAAGTTTCACTAAGCAACATGGTTGTCACATTTCAACCTTAGATGATTAATGAAACAATATGATAAGTTCAAAATGAACTCTACATATTTCAAAAGATCTTCAAAATGGTACAAGGTCATGCCTCGAGTATTTTGAAATCTATTGGACATTCTGAAGGGCTAATTGGATTTGTCATATTTTTGTTCTAAAACCATCCACTAGGATCTTCTGAGATTCAATAAAGTCATAACCTGGGGTTTGGTAGCTAAACCTTCATCTACTCCTGCATTTTAAATTCCCTGCAAAATTATATACATGTCTTGCATGTACTAACCTTTCAAGTGGAGGAATGAGAAGAATCGACGTGTACGTTTTTAAATTATTTCATTTACCTTTTTTTACTTCTTGCCTCGAACTTGCATGTTAAAGAACGATGTCACCCTGCATGAAAATCAAAACTGTTAGGATAACCGTAAAACCAAAACCAAAACTAAAAAATCAATCAAGATAAAATTCTCCGCCACAACATTTAAAATATAAGACAACTCAAAATTTAATCACAAACAACACAAAACAAAAATTGCAACTAAATTAAAACATCTCTATCAGATGATCGGGAATCTCTCGGTGGAGGTAATCTACGGTTGCTAACGAGATTTCCCACAATCTAAATGAATGTATGGAACTCATTAAGTTGAGTTTAGAAAATTCATTTGGATTAAGAGAATCCGAAAGATAATAGTGGTATCAGAATGAGGGAATTGTAGGATCCTAACCAGTATCGCTCTAATCAACTTTAATATGCCCCATAATATTTAAAAGACCATAACCTTATGGACATCTGATTTGACATCATAACTTGACATATTAGAAAACCTAAACTTGTCGCGACGAGGAGCATGAAGCTAGCATTGTGGGCAACACGACCATCTTTAACAACAAAACATGTCTACATCAGCTAAGCCACTCTTTCTTTAGAATTAAATAATCAAGCCATAGGACTTTGAGGTGATTTGCTTATGCAACATAAATCCTCAATTTTTCTTTAGGCCTTTGCATAGCTCTGTTGTACAATTTAAGCTCTAACTCGTCTTATGATTATGAGGTTATCGTTTGTCATGACCTAAATCTTCATATCTTCCAGCCTATTTGTGTGATCGTTTCACACGAATGTAAGCCCTAAATAAATAAAAATTGGCAGGATGAAACATTTAAATATTTATCCTCTAAATTGAAGTCAAACCATAGGGTAGCTTGGGAAGTCACTGAGGTTCTTCTTTGGGTCTGTGACATCCCCTAGTTCTTCCTCCTTTTGATTCTACAATAAATGTTTCAAATTTGAGTCATTCCCCTTTTAGACCTCTTTGTCCGTTCTCGTTGAAAATTCCTATCCGTTTGACCTCTTTGAAGATAATATTCCATGATTTTTTTCAAGAGTTTTCTTAGGTGACTTTTGTTATCTAAGATGTAATTAACTATAGAGGTTTGTCATTATACGAATCTTTTCCGAACCTAGCTTAATATAAACCCTACTTAATTCTCTGTATTAGATAGGGGAACTTGTCGGCTGATAAATAAAATGGTTTTCGCAGACCAAACGAATGTCATATATTTCTTAGTTTATTTGATCAAGCCTTACCCAAAGTCTTATGTTTATCTTTCGGGATAGAAACATAGCTTGAGGTGTAGTGCTCTTTTATTTGAACTACGAAAGATATGAGATCGGTTTGATTTTATATTTTTCTAAACTTATATATATGTAAATTAAATGTCTTTTCAAAGCGGGCGACGAGATTCTTATTCCTGTGGTCGAGAGCTTCCAACGGGCAACTCCACAACCAAAATTCTGCCGACAAATTATAGTGTATTGAAATCCCCTTTGGGTGATATAACAATACACGATAATAAACATAATTGATGCTTGACATAAATTTAATATAATTGTTAATTGTTTATACTCAAGTTAGACATGTATATTATATTTGAATATTTAAACATATCTTAACTAAGTATATAAATATACTACAATTATATTCAAAGATTATAAAACAAATGATCAACCTTTGGGAGATCTAAAAATATTTTATATTCAATGAATTTTAATATTTTCGTAATGAAATGTTATTAAATTATTTCATAACAAGCATCACATACTCGTGAGTAATTGAATTTATTTATTTTGATGTTTATTAAACTTATTAATTTGGTCACTTTGGTGACTAACAAATTAAACATAACATAGATATCAAATAAATAATAATTTCAATCACATCATTTTTATTTAGTATTAATGATCTAATTCAAGATCTAATTCATAATGAAAATTTAATACAATTAACATAAATAAAATTATATGAAAGATCATAAATTTAGTAATCAATGCTCTCATATCGCATGTTAAGAATTCATGTTTGAAGTTTATGACAAAAATTCCAAAATACATAATAGTCATGATATTTTAAATTCATGATTTTTACATATCCATAGTAAAGTAACACATACATGTATTCATGATGATAAGATTTCATTTTAAAGAAATTTGATCTTGAAGAGATGAAGCTTCTCTCTTAATCCCTTGAAAGTTTCTGTACTTTCTAATGGAGGGAAATATACGGGGTGTGTTAGAAAGAGAGATGACCCATTCTCTGAATTATGCTCTATTTAACCATCATCTATCAATGAGGTTACTAACCAATATGATTTATGATAATTTAATAAATAAATTGATTTTTATTATTAAAATCGATGACATAAGTTAGTAACCTCTATTCATTTTAGGGATTACAAAATAAATATCATAAGTTTTTTATAAATTATAACATAAGTTATGAGTTAAGAAAATTAATAATTTAAAGTATCATGAGTTATAAAAATAAATATCATAAGTTATGACATAAGTTATGAGTTAAGAAAATAAAATAAATAACTTAAGCTAATAAGTTTTAAATTAAATGTGAGCCATAAATAAAATATGACAATTTTTTATAAAAAGTGGAGGATGCCATTTGAGCTTTTTAGTCATTTATGCATGACTCTTTCATTCTCTTGTAACAATTTCTTTCAATATATAAAATGTGTTTGAGAGCCTATGAGCACCCCCACTTTGTTCCATTGGGGGCAATTATTGTGTCACTCCTCCCTCTCTCTCTCTCTCTCTCTCTTGCTCTCTCGCTCTCTCTCCCTTGGTTTCTACATTCTATGCCCTAGGCTGGTCAACAAGAATTTCGATTCAATATTGGTGCAGTGAGCATGTATCGTGTTGTCAGCAAGAAAATGAGCAACACCGAGCATAGAAACACTTCAAACAAAGATCAAAGGGAATACACACAACAACGGGTTCACATTATATCTTCCTCATTGAGAGCAATTTTCATGAAACTTTGCCTCTACCTGCAAAAATCTTCAAAAATCTCTTTCACTTTTCCTGGTAGACTCAATGGAGACCAAGCCTATGATTTTTCTCACGGGACATGAAGGTTACCAAATAAATAAAAATCTATAGTCGGACTCTCCTTAAAGAAGATGATTTGGTTGTTGACAATTCTAAACTGTCGAAACCAAAGAGTTTGTCATTAATATTTCTCAACTCATCAACGAATTCACAATCCAAAAAGCCACGTTGTCCTAACGATGCAATAGTTGAGAAGGGGAAGGGAGACAAAACAAGCAACAACAAATTGGTAGACTTTCCATGTTTTGTTCCCTGCAAGAGAAAAAGTTCCCTCAAGAACTCTTACTCGAGGCAGTGCAGCTCTTGAAGCGTTTGCGAGAGGAATTGTAGCTAAATCTACAATCCTATCAGGTCCGAACAAGTTTGTCTTTTTGTCATCTGCATAGGTTGGCGGCAGAGAAGCTTGGTTAGTGCTATCAGAAAATTGCTAAGTGGTTGTCTAGAAGTCACCTGAAAAAGGTTGCTCCGACTGACAACCAGCCTCCGGTCGACCATTTCACCGGTCACCTCCGCTTGATCGCTGCTTAGACCACCTCTAGCTGACCACCAGCTTTCGACCGATCACCTACCTTTGACCAGTTGTAAGCTTTCGACTGACCAACTTAAAATCGGGGAAGATTTACATACATATTACTCTATTCTTATATATTTATCACTCAATTAACTTGTGCTTCTGGTAAGACCCCTCTGGCCGATCAATGATCTAGCCATTTATGGCTGTCCACTCGCTTCCAACCGATCGCTTGCCTTCAGCTAGTATTTTGGCTCAAACCGACCATCTTATAACTAGAGAAGATTCACATATATACCACTCTATTCTTATGCTTATATATTTACATAAATACCAGTTAATTTGTTTTCCACTTTATCACTCAATTACCAACAACTACCTTTGATCAATTGTTGATACAGTCAGCCCTCCACTTGATTCTAGCCAATCACTTTCCTCGGTCGGCTGTATGCCTGCAGCCGATCATCACAAATCAGAATGGCCTAAATAGCTGCGCGATTAAAATAACCCGTAATGATATATATTTTTTTTCTGAAACATCTATATATAAATTCTTCTAGCTATGTTTTTCTAGGTTGGACAAAGACTTGAGGAACTTGAAGAGTTCACAAGTGCTTGCATCTAAGCCGATACTTGGGACACTCAAATTGACCTAGCAAATCAAAGACTCCCCTCCAGGGGCAGCAAACCAAAGACTCCCCTCTGGAACGAGTAAATCAAAGACTCCCCTTTGGAGCAAGCAAATCCAAGAATTCCCTTCAGAGCGAGCACAATGACTCCTCTCCTAGGAGAACAAATGACAGAATCCCTTTGGGGAGAGCAAATGAAAGATTCTCCTTTGAGGCAAACAAATGAACCAACACAAACATTCATCACTAAGAAAATATCGTAAACAAATAACCGAATAAAGGTAAAACACTAAAACGAAGGTGAAAAAATGTGGAAACTCTCACTCTAGTTGCATATTCATGAATGTTACAAAATTTATGTTTTTTTCTTAAAAATAAAAGAAACAAAATAACACTATTAACTAAGTGACAGGTGAAACCAATGAGATCGACCAAAGATCACCTCAATCAGCTAAAGATAAGATAGTGACCAACATCACAAATAAAAAATTGACTTGAAAAAGCCTCAAGAGAGCACTTCGGGAACGAAGAAAATAAGGCGCTAAGAGGCGCTGAAAGTCTGAAATCAAGAAAATATGATTATCGTATTTGCATGTTTGACTTATAAAGTCTCTCGTTCTTATCACAGCTTCGCTTCAAAGAAGTAAGAGACTTGGGAGAATTTATGTATGTTCAAAAACTGTCGATGATAGCAGAGACCAGACGGCCACCCATTCAACCGAGCACGTTAACCGACAAGCTGGCCACCTCGTCGGATGGACCTAGCAATGAAAATTTGTTAGCCATAAAAAAAGTGTGAGAGATAAGAAAACGTGTCAATAAAGACAATAATATCTTGCAACTTCTATGAACACTAATAATCGATAATGCCCAGTGACAAAAATAATTGGTAACTTCTAGGGACAATAATAACTAATAACTCTCAGGGGTATGATAACTTGTAACACTCACGAGCAATGATATAATTTTTTAGTTACCCCAAAGACCTATAAATAGAATGATCTTTTTCTTGTAAACGAGAGGAGACCATTTGGGTTTTCCAGTCATTTAGGCATGACTCCCCCATTCGCTTGTAACAACTTCTTTTGATAGATAAAATGAGTTTGAGAGCCTGGGGAAAGCCCCCACTTTGCCACAAAGTGGGCAATCGCTGAGTCACTCCTTTTATCTATCTCTCTCGGTTTTTTCCTCTCTATGCTCTATGCATTGAGCATGATCTACAGGATAAAGTTAAATTCAACATAACTTAGTATCAAATTTCATTATAATTCTCTTTTTTTGGGCATTCACATACTTTACACACATTCTTATGTATTTACATAACTGACATCCAAACATCTATATTTACAGGCAAACACTCAAATATTTAATAACTCATAAGAAATGATACTATTGTCACTTTTGAAAAATGAAATATATTTGTTCATAAATACTTTCAAAGCATCAAAATATTATATATGTAGACATGATTGTTTAGATGTGAGATATATAAATACATGAGAGGATTGTGAGCCACATATATAAATTTTTCTATTTCACTTTCATTAAATTCGTAATGATTTCTTCATAATACGACTAAATAGATAACTTTGATTGTAAGAATAATTTGGATAGCATATGCCTAAGTTTTCAGCATAACAAAGATAATTTAATAACTCTATCACTTCTGCAAGTCAAATGTTCAATAATATATCTCATCTTAAAAGACATTTTCTACCGTGCCGCCCTAAAAATAAGTAATATGTCTCATCTTAAAAGACATTTTCCATCATGCAGCCCTAATAATCTAATATGATAATAAATTTGATTAATCTTGTCCATAGTGCGGTGGGTGTTAGTTTATTCATGAGATTTACACACATACAATTCAATTTTGATGTATTTACCNTGATAATAAATTTGATTAATCTTGTCCATAGTGCGGTGGGTGTTAGTTTATTCATGAGATTTACACACATACCATTCAATTTTGATGTATTTACGTATTTGATACGCCATAAGGAAAGTTTCACCTGATATAAATTTCAAGTCAGGACATTATTCTCGAGATAATTATTAAAATAAATAACATTCAAATTTTGATTAAAAATTTTTAAGAAGTTCTCTGATTTAAACAAACTTATTGTTAAACAGGGCGGCATGANTATAAATTTCAAGTCATGACATTATTCTCGAGATAATTATTAAAATAAATAACATTCAAATTTCGATTAAATTTTATCAAGAAGTTCTTTGATTTAAGCAAACTTATTGTTAAACTGGGCGGCTCGGTGAGACAGACACGATGACACCGCAATTGATCCAATCCGAGTCAAATCAAGAATAGATCAAACCATTAAATTACTTATGGAAGCTTTCAATACATAATTGGATGGCCAAATGGATTACAAATTTGACATTATTGTAGTCAAATCAAGCATTTCGATAAGATGAATCCAACAAGCCTAAGATCACGAAATTCTAACATCAATAAAACACTTAAATGCCCACAAAACACCATCTAATCGAAAGAAGCTCACTAGGTCCCCCGATCAGAGTGGTCTTCCTTATTCGCAAATTGAGCTCTGTGAATAGAGCCCTATCTCCATCTTAAAAGGTGACCAAGACCTTGAGTCAAAGTAAGATCAAATACTGGAGAAGGAGTTGAAGCCCATTATCGTTTCTACGCCTAAGATCCAACAAACACCTCCTGTTCCTGCACCCACTTACCATCATCAACCATCGCTCGTCGGCCTTCGTCGACCACGGTCGACCACCGCTCGTCGGCCACCGTCGACCACCACTCGTCGGCCACCGTCGAACACCATCGGCTACCACCTACGTATTACGGTGAAATCTCTTGCGAAGTCACAACGTGTGCCACATAATCCCAATGTGTGTTGCCAAACAGTGAAGGACCAGGTAGAGCAGTGAGTCACCTAGTAGGCCATGCAGTGATGCTCCTCAAAGATCGTGCATTGATTACAATAACTATCTCAACTGTAGCCACTCCCAGCCATTGTACAATGAATGATGTATCTTAAAAAGTGTGAAGTCATTTTTCTCTTGTTGGACAAGGACCTGTACATATACTCACCAATTCATAGTGGATTGCTCTGATCAAGCAAGACCTCGTGATATTTTTCCATTCCATGTTTTTCACGTAAAAACTTTTGGTGTCTCTAGTACTTATTTTCTTTTATTGTGTTGGATTCTCATACAACACTAAGATGATATTTTATTATTGTACCACAAATTCTCTAGTAGACATCAATTTAATATCATCTGTGGGAAAGGCAATTCCACCGATGAAGTACTTGTGAGACAACTTGAATGCTCACTAGACGCAATACTCGCAACAATGAAGTGTACTGCTCCAACACTCATCAGTCCAAGGGACAGTCACGAGGCTATGGGCCGTAGGCCTTTGCATCTTCCCACCTTGGGAGGCAGTACACTAGTGGCAAAAGTGCCTCGAGTCCTCCATTGAATGATCAAGTGTGCAACATAGAGGAGTCCCGACACTATTTTCTAGCTCCTACGTGAGGGCCTACAGCTGATGCCCATACTGATAAATGAAGCTTACTCCACTAGCATAATAGCTAATGAGAAATTCCATAATTGAACATAATCGTGTTAGTCCCCCTAAGTGCAATGGAACTCTTACTTAACCATGCCGAGAAGGTGGCATTTTCAATAGTAGAAGTTCCACTCATTTATCTTGTGAAGCACACGTAGCGCCGCCCCACCTAACTACTACTCATGATGATGTCATATGTGATGAGCTATGACATTTGATCTGCAAAGAGTTTCCTCTAGAGGGTAAGGATCGATTCCCCGCTCGCTGTAACTTTTAAGAACCCTCTCCCTTTTTATGAGGCAGTCCTTCAACGTCCCATCCTAGTGAGTTTCAAGCTCTCGAACATCGACTTTTACGATGGGGTAACAGACCCCTTCAAGCACATTGAACATTATCAAACCACAAACACATTCAACGTGTTTTCAAGTTTTTCCTGCCACTCTCAAGGGTCAAGCTAGCACCAAGTTCTAATCTCTCTAGAAGGGCACTATAAATACCTTTAACGAGCTTGTCAAATTATCTGTGGAGTAGTTCATCATAAATTGGAAGAACATGACAGATTCATCCAATTTCTTTAGAATCCGTATGAACAAGGGAGAGTACCTCAAAGACTACTTTCACAAATTCTCAACTAAAGCTCGCCAAATAATAGGTTTGGATCCTGACTTGTTGAGAGGAGTCTTTTATGGAGGGCTTCACCCAGGAACTTTCTACTCATCACTAATGAGAGGAAAAATCTACTCTTATGCTGATCTTTTTCATCATGTTAGATCTCATGTCATTGCATATCAGGTCATTAATGCACATAAAGATAAATTTGAGCGATTTTGGGGGCAAGCACAAGAGTAACGATAGAGATGACAATCAAGCCTCGCAACAAAGAAAAAGTTTGAATAGTAGGGGAATCATAACATACCATCTTGGTCTGCAAACTAGCAACGTGAGCTTTCTAACTAAGTCTTTTATCACCACTCCTAGAGAACTATTATAGAAGAAATTGTGTTCTGATTAGATCACTTATGATGATTCTGACCTGAAAGGAATCCAACTTCCCCACCAAGACTCACTTGTCATCAACGCAGGGACTGTCAAACCTTGCTATAATATGAAGAGGAACATGGTCGATAGTGGAAGCTCTACCAGTCTCAGTTTGGGACTTATAAGGAAGATTCTTCATCACACATTTGGGCTACTATATGAGTTTGATAACCGACCTAGAAGAGTTAAAGTAATGATAAATCTCCTTATTACGATGGGAGACTCCCTCCGACAAATTATTCGCTCCATTTAGTTCATCTTTTTCAAGTCAAAATTAATGTACAAATCCATCTTCAGGAGGACACTACAATTCATCTTTGGTATCATCATATATGTACCACAACTCAAACTCATGTTCTCAGCCACTAAAGGATTGGTGTCGTGTGCAGAGATCAATAGATAGTGCAATCGTACTACCTCATGCAAGACATATCTGTTGTCACTTGTTTTGAGGATGAAGTATTGTTAAGCAATACAAACCACAATCGTCCCTTGTACGTGATAGCTGTGATAAACGATACACCTTTGAACCATATTGTAGTTGATCTCAGAGTGTCAGTTAACATTATTGGCATGTGCACTTTAGAGTTACTTTTGCTAAACACGCGATAGTTTTGATCTGACTGGATCATGTTGAATAGCTTCAACAAAAAGGGTCAAAAGACACTTAGGACCATAACCCTTCCTCTCCAACTTTGAAAGTTCAAAAGTGAAGCCAAGTTTCACATCATCAATGAGAACACGTCCTTTAGAGCTTTGCTCGAATGACCCTAGATTCATGAACAAGATAGTACCTTCGACCCTCTATTAGTGCATTAAATATATGCGTGGAGGAAAAGAGTTTTCCATTCCGGGTGATGTCCAACCCTTTTCCGTGAATGAAGTCAATATATATGATGATGACAAGTATTATGTTTCTCATAATAAGGCATCTCTACCTTCTTTGAGCACAATGGAAGTTTGTGGGCCCCTCCTCTTCCAAGCCCTTGTTTGATCACATGCAAAGAGGTAGCAAAGCAGAAAGAAGGTTACCTACCCCACTCAAAATGCAGCCAACAACAAGGCTCCCTACTATGTCGATATCTAAAGTCATCATATATGCTGATTTTGATACATATTCTGAGGTAGAAGAGGCCATTAAGGTAAACAAACCTAGAGACGTAATGGCTCAAACGAGGAAATGCTATGGTAAACATCAACGGTCATGGTCCCTCGTCTATCTAATTTGACTTTGGCAGATGAAGTGTTGACCATTGGTCCGATACCACGAGGCCATCATAGGGATATAACAGTTGCTCATGCTTCCACGATTAAGGATCTCAAGACATTTTATGTACCTTATAGACCTAGGTCTAAGGAGAACGACATTTCATTTTATAAAGTTGATTCTCATGTAATCAACATGGATGTAGTGCTTTTATATGTGATAATGTAAATTTAGAGGACATACCTCCTCCTTTTTATTGTTTGCCTCTTTTCACTTGACTCTTGGATAATGGGTTATTGCCCGGACGGTGGTCTGTTTGCCTAGCTAAACTGTGCAAGGCTATGTGGCAGAAGAGACCCCTATAAGACATCCCCGGTCTAGAATATATCAAAAAGCAGGGTGATGATAAGACCCTCAATGCCTCATGTATGATGTTCTCCTTACCTCATAATAGTGAGGGCACTACCCCTCATGATGAGGAACTTGAGGTCAAAGAGGACCCTGCCGAGTTGGAGGATGACGACGAGTTGATTTAAGTCAAATTAGGCACAGTTGATGATCTTTGTCTTACTTATATTAGCAAACTCCTTTCTAGTTATATGGCTAGTAGAATCATTGAGATTCTCATGGAGTTTCAGGACTGCCTTGCTTGGAGTTATTCTAAAATGCCTGGTTTAGCTCCAGAGGTTTTCATCCATAATCCATCCATTGATCCAACTGTCGTTCCAGTGAAACAAACCCCTCTGAGGTTGTAGTCTGAGATTGAGTTTAAGCTTATTGAAGAAACCGAGAAGCTCATTAAGGTTGACTTCATTAAGGAAATCTCTTAATCTACTTGGCTTGCACATATCATACCCATTAGAAAGAAGAATGATCATATATGGGTTTTCATTGATTTGCCTAAAATACTTCTTCCCTCTAGCGGCACTGGAGTTGATGGTAGATGACTCCTCCTCACATCCATGTCATTTTTGGATGTCCCGAAGGGAAAAGTAGTGTACGACATTTCGTACGCCCATTGGCATATTTTGCTATAGAGTTATGCTCATCGAATTGAAAAATGTTGGGGCGACCTATTAGCGTGCCATGACCCATAGCATGGATCACTTGCTATATCACAAGGTTGAATGTTATGACATTGATGTAGTTGTCAAAAATCATTCCAAAGAGGATCATCTTGTAGATCTAAGTATTGTCTTTGAACACCTTAAGAAATACGATCTAGAGTTCAGAAAGTTCTTGGGCTTCATAGTCTGACATAGGAGCATCAAGATTGACCCAAGTAAGATTAAATATATCATAAAGATGGAGCCTCCTAAAAGCATAATGTAATTACACTCCCTTTAAGGGAAGCTATCATTCATTATGAGGTTTATTTCAAATCTCTTTAGGCACTATAGACCTTTTTTGGCCTTGAACAAGAAGTATGCATTTTCCACTGGGATTAAGCATGTCAAGATGCTTTTGATGATATCAAGTGTTACTTACTTAATCTCTTTGTTTTGGTCGCTTCTATCCTAGGGAAGCTACTTATACTTTATATTTCTACTTTTAAAGGATCGGTAGGAGCCTTGTTAGCCTAGGTTAATGAAGTCAGGAAATAGGGTGCCTTATGTTACCTCAGTAGGTGTGTCATCCCAGTTGAACCCCAAAGACATTGAATTTTTTTGGACTCATAAATCTCTCTCTTTATAGCCTACCACTACAACCTACGTGGTTTGTAGTTTGTTTAACTCTTGACACTAGTTCCTGTAGCTTATAAACAACATCACAACTCACTACTATGACTTATGTGACCAAATACAACCTACATTGTCTAGTAGCTCCGGACTCCAGTCAACATATATCATCCCAACTCACCATTATAACATATTCGATCAACTACAATATGCATGGTCCATATCCCCAATTCTCGCCTCTGCGGCTTACAGACATCATCATAACTCATCACTATGACTTATGTGACCAACTATGAATGTAAGTTGTTCACAGGTCATGCGACTCTTGACTCCAACCTCTACACTCTACAAACATCATCACAACTCATTATTGTGGCCTACACAATGAACACCTATGTAGATCACAACTCATGCAACTCCTGAATCCAGCCTCTACAACTTGTGAATGCCATCACAACTCACCACTATGACCTATGTGACCAACTACAACCTACATGGTCCACAACTCGTCACCTCCTGAATCAAAGCCCAACACCTATGAATGTCATCACAGCTCACCACTATGACTTATGTGATAAACTACGTCCTACATAGCTCATAGCTCTTGCAACTTTTTACTATGACCTTTGTAGCCAACTGACGGTCCGGACGCAACCATCTATGGCGTACAAGACCAACTACTACCATGGTTTTTCATTATGGCCAATATGACAATCTCTATAACCATCATCTACAACATTCATGATAGTCAACTGTCATCATAACAATTAATTATGACCATTGTAGTCTTGGGTCTTTTTGGAGAGGTTTTGGTAGGATGGTTGAGTGAGAAAGATTAACTAGGTCAAATTTAAGTAGAATTAACCAATGTTAGCAATTTTGTTCTAGATAAAAATAAAATTTAAAAATTTCACTTGAAAATGATGACAAATATCCCAAACCTTATGTCTAGAAATTTTAATAATTTTGGATTGGCATAGATATATTTTTTATAATTATAAAGTGGATAAATAAAAATTGGAAACTACACAAAAAAACAAATTATGATTTGGATTTTAGTTTTTTTGACTATACAAAAAAAAAAAAAAGACTGAAAAGTTATATGGAAATTAATCTACAAGGGATATAAATAAATTCTAAAATTTTGTTGTTATTTTTTTTTTGTAAGTTCATTAGGTCACGCAAACGGATCCAAAATTCTAGCTATGTGGGATTTTAGACATATATCTAGCCAACCTTTATAAGGGGGATTAAGAAGAGATCTATGTAGGAGAAAAATGGATGGAAAAGAAACAATTTACTCAAAATATTCTTCAACAACACATAAACACTTCTCCAAAAGAAATCACAAAAATAGAAGTTAGACCAAACTCACCAAAGTCTTGTGGTGGATAATGATCTTCAAGCCATTTCTCTTTAGGAAGCCACCAAGCCCCTCCATCATTTGTCTTCCTCTCAAAATTTTAGAAATTTCCTTACAGCAACACAAACATTTCATTCCAAAAAGTGCTTATAAATAAAATTTAAGTCACACACAATACTACTTTCCTTCCCATTATCACACTACTTTAGTAACTATCTATTTCTCGCACTCATCCACTCTGTGAACTCCCTTACATAGTCATTCATTTACTTCCCCACTACTATGGCTGGCCATTGGTTTGACCACCCATGGTTAGCCCACAAATAAATCCACCACACTTGCGTTAAGACAAACTAATCTATACACACGCCTATCACATAATTTTCGCAAAATATAAAAAGTTAAATACAAAATAAATAAATTACATATCAAAATATATGAATTTTTCCTAGGTTAAAACCTACTGTTTTGTATCCTACTGTTTTGTCCACCTGAATATAAAAAGTTTTTTTTATAAATAAATTACATATCAAAATACAAAAAGTTTTTTTTTTATAATTTGGATCCTACTGTTTTGTCCACCTGAATATAAAGCATCTCTCTTAAATCATGCTATAGTTGTGAGCCCCACCTTAGTGCTTATGAATCCCACCTTGGGTTAACTCATGTGCTTCTGGGCCCCACCTTGGGTACACCTCCTATGGTTGTGGGCACCACCTTCAAGTTAGCATGATGTGCCACATTAGAGCATTTCTTCTTCATCTTCATCTTCTTTTCAGTCCTCTAAATCATTCTCAATTTAAAATCTTCTTATTCCATAAATTTTATCTCCTTTTCTCTCAAGTGCTTCAACCTACAAAAAAAAATCCAGAACCAAGAAACTTGAATTTCTTTTTAAATGAGATGTCATTATCTATCCAATATAAAGCTCCCATATGGGCTACCAACATTTCTAAGAGGATTTAAACAAAAGGGGGGTTTTTTTTTATTTGCAAATGAAGTTAACTCAATACTAGTAAGTTTACTATTATACATTCACATGAGTAAAATTATATGGATGGATACACTATAGGTGATAATTGTTTCATGGATGCTTTAATGTTGAGTCATTCATTAAATATATCAATTTTAATTTGTGCTTAGCTTGAAATTAGCAAGCCCCTAAAGTCTTCTAATAATTTGTCTACATTTTAAGCTAAAAAGAATAACTCGAATGATAGTGAATATATGAATAATTTAATGTCATGCACAAGTTTGTCTTTTACTCAATTGTAAGTTGGGTAGCTATTTGAAAGCATAGAAGATTTGAAGTAGATTTTACATATATTTGTAATGAATAGACTTTTAATTCAAAATGAACAAATCAAGCAAATAAGCACACATCGACCACTCTTATTAGCATATGGAGCAAGCGAACTGAGAAACTGACAAATCAAGTTTGCTCAAGATACAAATTCTTGAATAAGTACTACAACTGCATCTTAGATATGCAATCGAACTAGGGCTGTCAAAAAAGCTCGTTGTTCTCGAACATATCGTTTTCGGTTCGTCAAGGAGTTTGTGTTCGATTCGTTCGATAAGTAAACGAGACGAACGTAAATAATTTTTTTTTCGTTCGGTTAGTTACACGATCTAAACACGAACAGTGATGTGTTCGTTCGTGTTCGAATCGTTATTGTTCGAAATATAAAATAATTTAAAATAATTATATAGAAAAAATTATGATATTTTAAATATTAAATTT
>JXCR01136030.1:90467-123607 GCA_002079205.1 Phalaenopsis hybrid cultivar | reverse complement strand
ATATATATATATATATATATATATATATATATATATATATATATATATATATATATATATATATATATATATATATATATATATATAAATATATAATTGACTACAAGGCTACAAAGATTTATAATCAATTAAAATATTGATTAAAAAAATAGAAAAAAATTATTAAATTAGATTCAAATGATGATTTAATATAAATATAAACTTTTAAATCTTACTAAAAAATTTTATTGTCTTATGACTACGTGATTATGATTGTTAAAAGGACTCTTTGTTCGTGAACAACTAACGAGCCGAACACGAACATACTTTTTGAGCTCGAAATATAAACGAGCCGACCCCTAGGTGTTTAAATATTTTAGAATACAAGTCAGGGAGATACTTCGCCTGTAGCAATGGCACAAGATGCCAACCATGCTCATGTTTATCCAAGAAATAATATGTTTTGATTATACTTTATGATTATGTTGAGGAAGTCAATCAATACGTACAATAAAAATTTGATGTTTGTTTTATAAGTACAACGTTACCATCGGTACCTTTTCAAGCATTTTTTAGAGGCAATTAAAAAACTTAGCACTCATTATATGATAATAAATGTCAAGACAATGTTCAAAACCGATAGTTTCTACAAGAACCATCCCTTAGCATTTGGGTTTATAAAGACTTGATCTATTTAGGTATTTCAATATTTTGTAAATAAGTCATAATATTTTATGTTGAGAATGAGGATGACTTTGAGCAATTGACTATTTTTTTATGAGAAATCAATACAACTTGATGATAATTTATATTTTAAAAAGCTTAAATAATATCAGTAATGCTGCATGCTCATATCCAATGATTATATATTATTAGAGTATTTGTGATAGATAACATAATAAATAGTTCTTTGATGACACAACATGACTGTGAAAAAAGAAACTATTTTGGGAAGAAAATAGGAAAAAAAAAAGTATTGGAGAAATACTTAAACAAGGCTGAAAGTTTCATGGTCTATTCTATTAGTAAATTTGAATATGTTCTTGATAAAAATTTCAACGTTTAAGATTGATTTGTGGGTGAATTTATATGCATAAAAATAATTTGACATTATAGGTCTCTTGTGCAAGAGAACATGACGCAAGCTACATTTGGACAACAAACGTGATGCGCGAGGATGTCGGTTTTTATTTTACCTTCTCTTCCTTCGTGCATCTCGTTCGTTGGCCGGAAGCAGCTTGTGTTCGGACTCCGGATGCAATATTTTTTCCTTGGCGAATATGTGTTGATAGCAGGCCTAAATATGAGTTTCATGATAATTTATGCTTAAATTTCTATACACAAGAAATATAGTTAGTTTATATTCAACCGAAAAATAGAATACTCCTGCGGGTTGAAATTAGTAAAAATGATTATTGTATTACCCAAATTAGTGAAACCTAAGAGTGATGGTAAAAGGTGGTTCTTCTAATTGTGATAGAATGCAATCCAATGTTGGCGTAATTGATATGAAATTAGATGCCACTTATTTATAAGGCCAACTGGTGTTTTCTTTTGTAATAATTTTTATTTTAAATTCTTGTTATTATAAGAACAATGCAACTTCTCTGATCAATTAAAAATTTTAAAATAACACCCTTGAGAATTGTATAACAATGTAATGTTTGTCATGTTGAATATCATTAAGAAAAAATTCTAGCTTGATCTATATGAATGTGGACAAGTTTTGGAAGAATAGTTTCAAATTATGTTCAAATATTATTTTAATTTTATTTGAATTTAACTTCAAATGATAACTTAAATAAGATACAATCAGCATCCAAACATGTCTCAAGTTTATCATAATAAGGTTCTCATCTTGTTCAAGCCTTCATCTGCTTCTTTTAAACTTGAATTAATGCTTAATGGCTAAAATAAGAGATTAGTTATGATAGACAATCAATAAATTACCATTAGCCAACATGAATTTTGAGATGCGACATGAATCTCGTGGTAAATATTAGCAAGAAATGTTCAGACTTCAATTAAAAGTCATCTAGAGCTCTGATTTTAGTAAACTTACAATCAAACTTATCGCCTCGATGAGACAGACCCAATGGTACCAAAATTGATCCAATTTGAGTCAAACCAAGCCTACGTCAAGCCGTTAAACTGATTTTGGAAAATTTCAGTGCATAATTGGAATGTTAAACAAATTTAAAATCTGATGTGTTTATAGTCAAATCTAGTGTCTCGACAAAAGAAATCCAACTAGCCCAAAATCACTCAATTATAACATCATTAAGTCAATTAAATGTCCATGGAATGTCATACGATCAAGGGAATATTCCTATACCAACCGATCAGAGTGATCAAGATTATTTCCTTATTTAAAGAGATGCATCTCCCAAACTCTATAAATAGATCCCCACCCTTCTCTTAAGAGGGGATAGAAAAAAGGAGCCAGAAGAAGACAAGAGCTCAGATGATGAGTTGAAACTCAACATCATTTATGCACCAAAGATCCGACAAATTCCTCCCGCTTTTGAATCATCTGGCCATCGTCAACCACCACATGTGAGTCATTGATGACCACCATCAGTTGTCACATACTCCTTGGAGCGAAGTTCCTTGTTGAGTAGTGACGGACATCACATAACCTTAATGTATGTTGTGAAACATTGAAGCGTCCGACAATGCAATATGTTGCCATTACACCATGTAATAATGCACCTTGAATACAGTGCAACGCCACTACGACCTACTTAAAATACTACAACATGCATGTCTTACAGTTTGTGCAACTCTTGACTTTGATCTATATGGTCTATGAATGTCATTAAATCTTACTACTATGGTCTACGTGCTCAACTATGTCCTACATGGCTTCCAGCTCGTGTAGCTTCCGACTCGAGCCTCTATCGTCTACGGATGTCATTACAACTCACCACTATAGCCTATGTGACTGACTACACTCTAAGTGGCTTATAGTTCATGCAAATCCTGACTCCGACCTTTGTAGCCTACAAACATCATCATAACTCACCACTACGACCTACATGACCAACTGCGACTTACATGGCTCACAGCTGGTGGTGCTCCCGACATCAGCCTATGTGGCCTACAAACATCATCATAGTTCACCATTATGATATGTGCGACTAACCATTACCTATGTTGACCAAAGCTCACACAACTCTCAACTCCAACCCATGCAGCCTATGAAAATCATTATAGCTCACCGTTATGGCTTATGCGACCAAGTACGACTTAAGTGGCTTACAGTTCATGCAACTCTTAACTCCTGTCTTTTTAACTTGCGAGCATCATTACAAATCACCACTACAAGTTACATGATCAATTATGGGACATGCAACCCATTGTTAATATAACTTTTAACTTTGGCATTTGCGGCCTACCAAATTTATTGCAACTCACCAGTATGACCTACATCACCAATTATGACTTACATCTCCTGTAGCTTGCTATTACAACCTCTGTGGCCAACCGATGCTCCTGAACGGCCATATGTGGCCCACATGACCAACTACTAATGTGGATTTCAACTATAGCCTAAATGATAAGCTGGTGCTAGAACCATCGTTAAAAATATTTACAATTGACTATTACCTCCATAACAATCAAGTACAACCCTGACAACTAGATATCACTGAGAACTAAATTCATTACAACCAAACTACGACTATTATTGATGAATTATAGTTATACATTTATAATGATTAACTTTGTAACTCTAGCTTCCCTAATTCAGGAGGGTAAACCTGGTACTCATCATTCATAATGGATTATGTCAACTGGGCTAAGCCTTGTGGTTTTTTCCCTTTTCAGGTTTTCCACAAAAAAATTTAGTTACCTCCTTTTGGAAACTTCAATATTATTATCTGAGAGTGTATTAGAGTATCGTACCAAGTTATGATGTCAAATAATAACTCTGCTATCAAGGAACCTCTTTTGCACCGCTTGAAGATCATTTCTGAAGCACTTTAATGTGTGTGTGTGTGGGGGGGGGGGCAACATTTTTGATAGGTCATTTACAACAATGCATCGAACACCATTGTAGTGGGGTAGTTTTCCCGCATCCTATTCAAACACAAAGTTTGTGTCAATTTCTTCTATGCTGGGGTGTAACTTTCACAATAGTCTTGAAAGATTGTTCAGGTTAACACTTTGGGCATGATTGTAGTGGGATAGTCTTCCCACATCTGATTCTAACAAAATTTTATTACAACTTCTTAGAGGTTGGGGGTAACCTTTATAATAGTCTTAAAAACTTTTTTATATTAATATCCTAGGCATCACTATGTTGGGGTAATCATCCCACATTTTATTTAGATATTAAGTTTTTGAGAAGCACTTCTGGACTAGGGGCAACTTCACAAATAATGCTTCCCCAACAACCCCGCGATGTTGTAGTTCTTCCTCAATTGTATCAAGAATTTAATCTCTTCAATATTCTACATGGGTTATTTTATAAGCTCATATAGAAAAAACCCTTGTTAGGTGGACAATAAATTTAAAAGCAATAATTAGCAAGTTATCAAACATTATTCTTGAGCATGGTTGCAACCATATTTTCATAAATAGGAATAGCTCATTGCAACAAATGCCTCAACCTTGAAAAACAAAGAGCATCTCTAACACCTCATTCTGGGCTTAAACAATCTTAGAGAGCTTGATTCAACCACTTCCATCATTGACTATGGTTGTCAAGAAAAAGCTTCGAATAACAACCTCAAATAGGTAAAAAATCATTAGTGTATTTCTTTCAACCTCCACTATAATAAGTTACAGTCATCAAGCAGAAGCTTCGACTGACAACTTCAGATATGTCAACCATCATTGAGGAATTTTATATAATTTTATCCATTACAAGTTAATGTCGTCGATGATCTCTAGTTTACAACCTAGGATGAGTCTTATCTCTTTAATGGATTCTTCTTTCAACTCTTTTCTAACATTGGTTAACACTATCAAGCATATTTGGTTGTACAATCTAGTATGGATATGACATCCTTCGTGGATTACAACTGACTTCTTTCACTGTAGGTTATGATAATCAAGCGGGCGCACTGTGATTAAGCAACCTAGGAAAAACCAAATATTTTTAGTAACAACCCAGAATTGAGGCAATATCAGCTTAGAAGTTGAGCAACAATATCTTTTAGTTGCCCAAAAAGCGAAGCAACCACAACTTAGAATAAAATACAAAAGCAACCTTACAAGAAAAACCAAATTTTTAGTACATAAAACAAAAGAAAGACGTATAGGTAAACATATTATAGTTGTAAATTGAAAAACTACAAATACCGACACACACTAATGCAGGGCTACCATAAGTTATCACATCTTAAAATGGTGCTACATCATCTCCTCGAAATTCATGAACTTCTGCTAGTTTTTTGGGGGGATAAGATTATCCAGAAATCATCTTAACAAGGCAAAAAATATTCTCCATAAATCACAGTAGCAGTGCAAGAATCTCCCCCACAAAGCATGACAACAATGCAAAAAATTCCCCTGGAAAACATGAATACAATGCAAAAAATATCATCAAGAAATCACCATAGGAACATGGGAAATATCCCGCTAAAAGCGTGATAGCCGCACTGAAATCCCCTCATAAAGCACAAAATCAACATGAAAAACCTCTTCCAGTAATTACCACAGCAACACGAGAAACCTCCTTTTGGAAGGGTGACAACAACACGAAAGGAGATCTCAATGGTCACTTGCTAGCATACCAAGAGACTCCATCTTCTTCTTCTTCCAGAAAGACAACAAAAACACATAAGGAAATCCCATTAATTGCCTGCTAGCATTCCATTAAAACCTTTTTTCTTCTGCTTGTTCTTAATCGCCTATAATCAGGTCGGGGGACTCCACTTTCTTTCTCCCCTTTCTTGCATGTTTATAGGTTGTAGAAAGAAGGGGAAAAAAAAATTTTAGGAAATCTAAATTTTTAAAATAATCTTTTTTTCTTAAACATGATTGAAGAGGAATAAATCTCTCCTTTTTTATCATTAAATGTTATAATTTAAACTTGCTTTAATTTATTTCCCAAATAATCTCTTGAAATACATGTGTGCGCGCATTTTACACACATTAACAATGTGTCAGCATGAATCTCAAGGAGATAAAAAAATCTAAGGGAAAAATAAGTACAACTTGGAGGGGTCACTGACAAAAGACCAAAAGATCCATTAACATAAGACAAAGTGACCTATCTAACTAGGTAAAATCCCCCTAAATTGGAGTATGAAGCCATCTAGACGTTGGTCGTTCAAACTAAAAACCTAGGTCAATTAGGCTAAGAGATGAAATCAAAATGATTCTCGCCTCAATCCAATTCAAGGGAAAAGTTCAACATCATTGGCCATCTTATAATGCTTCCGAGACTCTTCATCAGGAGGCTAGGGATCAACCATGAAATAATCCAAGAGCATCCTATAGAACTTTTGTCAAGGGGTAAGCTAATTATTGTATTATGGTGATTTGCCGCTACCCGATAACTTAGTCTCATTCTGCCGACAGGGGGTCCTCAAAAAGGGATTGATTACCATGATTCACTCCTTCCTGATAGAAGTTGGCCGACAACCCAATTCAATAAAGTCAGACGAGCGACTCAAGATCTTATGATCTCAGTCGTCCGAGTAATGGAGTATCCGAGCCTTAGGCTTAAACTTATAAAATACCTTGTGCTGCCCCTAAGAATGTGAGGGCAAACATATAATTACACATATTGTATCCCCTCATCTATATATAGAGGAACATTTTCTCAGCAAAGAACTAATGAAAAATTCAATTTTCTGTTCATTATTGTGCATTCATCTCTCTCATGTCTTACATTCTTTGGATGCTTCATAGAAAAATCAAGATACAACAACAACAACACCTACACACACACATAAAACTATAAGTGAGATGACATTTGATTTTCTAATATGCTTGATTATAAATTGGCATGATTCAATTTGTAAAAAAAAATAGTGAGAAGAAGAAATATTTAAAAAAAAATTAATTTATTTTCAATGTTTTTGATAGTGAAGACTGAAAATAGGAGGACAATTGACACACTATCAATAAATTTCTATCATTCGTCATGAATCTTGAGATGTGACTTGAATTTTGAGGAAATTTTTGAACAAAAAATGTTCAAACTTTGTTTAAATGTCATCAATGAGTTCTATTTAAGCAAACTTACAGCTAAACTGCTCGACTCAATGAGATGGACCTAATTGTACCAAAATTGGTCCAGTCAGTCAAATCAAGTCCAGATCAAGTCATTAAACCACTTTTAAATGCTTTCAATGCATAATTGGAAGTCAAACAAATTTCAAGTCTGACATGCTTATAGTCAGATTGAGTATCTTGACAAGATAAAACAACAAAGCCTAATATTACTCAATTCCAACATCATTTTGATAGTTAAATGTTCACAAAATGCCAACTAATCAAGAGAATCTCCTCAGGTCGTCTGATCAAAGTGGTCTAGATTTCTTTCTTATTTGCACTTTAAAATTTCTAAATAGAGCCCTACCTTTTTCTGGAGAGGGAACTAGACGCTGAGCTAAAGGAAGACAAGAACTTGTAGAAGCGAAAGCTGAAGTCTGAAATTATCCACTGAAGATTCAAATAATACTTCCAGCTCCAACAACCATCGACCTCATCGACCACTGCTCGCGGTTGCCGTCGAACAACATCGATCACTGCCTGCCACAATCTATTGCCACCTGATCCCTACAACAAGACACCATGTGAAAAAATAACTGACATTGTAGAATCATGTAATAACCTACGAGACAATGCATCATCTAAAATGTCATACCAATCTCGAAAAAGGTAGTATCGAAACTCTAGTAATTACTCCCCACTATGACTGCTCCCTACCGTGAAGCAGTGAGTTCTTCTGCACACAAATGTTGTATCTTGAGAAATTGTATAAAATAAGAGGTTATATCTGTAATCACCAATTTATAGTGAAACTTTTAAACTGGAAACAACCACGTGCTTTTTCTCTTTCAGTATTTTCCACAAAAACTTTTTAGAATTTCTATATATTATTTTTATTTATTTGGTTTTGTTTTGCAATCTTATACTAAGATGATAATTTCCACCCTTCCGCCACTATTTTCTAGCACTTATCAAGTTGGATAAGTGTCTGTTTGGGACAGCTTAAAAGTGAGGGCGGCGTTTTGAAAATGCCACAGTCACGTTTGGTTAGCGCTTATTGCGAGATTATTCAAACCAGTGTTTTGGTATTTGTGAATGACGTGGACTGCGTGATGACCCCTGCGGTTCGCTTTTTGATAATGAAAATTTACATATCTGGCCCTTCGATCTTAACCCTATTCGATCTCATGATCCTATTCGCTCCTCGCTTTCGAACATGTGACCATGTTCGCCCTCGATGCCTCCGGCGGAGAATTTCTAGCCCTAATCACTCCTTCTCTACGGATCCAATTCGTTTTCCCTCTGCTTCTTCAACATTTGACTCATTTGCCATCTTATTCTTCGGGTTTTCGCTCTATAGGTATTTTTATCGTATTTGAGTCATTCTTCAAGGATCGTGTTTTGAGTTTCTTTCTTCTTCTTCAGATTGTCTGGATGTTCAAACTGTGAAAAATATTGGGTTTGGAACTTGTGTTATTTAAGGAGTAGCCGGGGGTAGAGAACTCTTAAAATGGGATTTTGGGTTCTGTGGTCATATGCCATGATTTTTGATAACTTTGATATTGCTGAAAATGGGTGCATTTGAGTTGTAGCATTTTTTCTTTTACTGCTTTCATGGGCATGTTGCTTTCTCTTCTAATTAATGTTTTACATGAAGGCAATATAATTCTGTGATAAACAAACAACAATATGAAGCTTTGTGTGGAAATTGGATGAACTGCAGTAAGAAGGCTATATTTTTTTAACCATTGCATGATTATAATAGTGATATCAACTGATTTGTATTCAATAATGCATTGTTTTTTAGTGCACTACTTCATTAGCTGTGTTGCTGTTCATGGAAGTCTTTTGGGTCCCATTATAATTGTTGTAATATGAGTTTCCATGCTTTAGTAGAGTGAATTCCTAGGCTATCCTAACCGTAGAAGGAAAGGGCCATATTTAGGTCTTTTGATACTTTATGTGTTTGATGTTGTTATGATTATTAGATTTGCATGCTTGTTTTGTTTTTTTTTATTTCAAAGATATAATTCATTTATTGTTTAAATTTTTAATTATGTCATAACCGACATACAAAACTTAATGAATAAAACTAAAGAGACTGGATTATCAGTCATGTGGAATATAGAGGTAACTATTATATTTTTGTGACCTATGCCTAAGGGAGGTTGATGTGGGAAATAAGCCTACGACTTTTTTTAACAAAGAAGGGTGGAAAAATGTTATGTTTAAATTCAAGAAATTGATCGGAAGCGATTACAATCGCATGAAATTGAAGAACAAGTGGGATTAGTTAAAGAAGGATTGGAAACTATGGAAAGAATTGAAAAGGGGATCAACGAGAATGAGTTGAGATCCAGTTAAGCTTTGCTTTTTGTTTAAGAAATGTATACTTGACAGACATACATTGATAGGTTAAAGATTGATCTTTTCTTTTCACATGCAATGGCGGAGCAGCTTGGATGGCCTATGCTTTTGAGTGTAACTGCTGCCTCCTTGTGCCATTGGTAGAAAATATTTGGGCATATCTAACTTTGGATGGAATTAAGGCGAGTTTGAGCCACTATTTTTTTTCCATTTTCTTTTTACTTTTCTATATATCTTCAAGCAAAAATTTTGGATGTTAAAGTGGATTGATGGTTATCAGAAATTCGATTTGTTTGGCTTTCAGAATTTATTCTGAAAATGGTTCTCTTATTTTAATAGCAGCTTTGAGCTTATTTTATAATTAATGTGGATATATTGCTTTATGTTGGTTAATAGCTTCACCTCTTATATGGTGGATAACGGTGGAGCGGTTTGGATAGCCACATAGATTTGTTGTCGGCAAGCGCTGCCTCCATATTTTGGTAAGTATACTTTCTATATTTTCTGAATTTTTTGACTGTTCTATTCTATTTTTAATAACTGCAGGAAGATGAGTTTCAAACATTCAGGGAAGTCCGAGAAAGTGATGTGTCGGTGCGGGCTACCGCCCTTGCTACTCACGTTACGCCAGATACATAGCTTTGGGAGGCAATTTTACAGGTGCCCACGGTGGGCACAACGACAGGAGGACTGTAAATTCTTCAGGTGGGCTGACAAGGAGTAAGTTTCAATGATATCCGAACTAAACACCACTGCTCAGAGTTCGTCGATATCAAAATTTCAAAAAACCGCATCTGGTTCGAGTGCTTCCATTTCTACTGCATCTCAGTCAGACAGTTTTGCTCAGGGTTCTGAAGTGTCAGAGCCGGGCGGCATGGGCCGTGATTTACTGCTACATTATAAAGTCAACGTTATAATTTTTTTTTTTTCATTTTGACGTGTTATTTTTTCTTTTTGGATCTCATTATAGTCCATATTAGTATGTGAATGTGCATTTTACTTTTGTATGCATATCTTTACTCGTTTTATGTGATCAAATATATTTAAGTTATATAAATGTAACTCCACTTATTTGTATTGTTTTGTCTTAACATTTGATCCTTAATTTTGTTGATAAAATAACTAATTCTGCAACACAAATTATTAATTTAAATAAAAAAATTTCAAATAAGCTGTTTACAAAATGCACCAACCAAACAGCTCAACATCTTATCCAAAACAAGGGCAGCTTGGTAATTTCTCCAGAATCAGTTGTTCTCAAAACACACTAACCAAACAACTATAAAGATTATCCGGATTAACTGCCCATCAGCAGATTATCATGATAAGCTACTTATCAACAGAAGCTAGATAAGCTGCAACTGTACCAAATAAATCCTAAGTTTTTCGAAAAATATTTATGATTATATATATATATATATATGTATATATATGCACACCCGACCGAAACGGGAAAAGATGCACGGTTTCATTTCTACTGCACGGAACTGAGCGAATCTGTAGCGAACCCCTCCTCTGCCACAGAAAGCGTTAAAGGGCGCTTACTGCTTCAATGGCATCTCTTGCTATCTTCAGAGCTCTTAGAAATCGACGCTTCTCTTCAATTTCTCCTTCTGCAATACCTTGCTCTCGGTCGTTCTCTAGACTTGTAAGCGTCTTCAAAACTTCAACGCTGACTTATGGTTATCATATATTACCTTTATTGGTTATTCGGCCTGTATTGAAGCGGACAGCGTGGTAATTCTAGAAGAATGCGCTTGGATCGACAGCTGATGAACGCTTGTGAAGCACAATTGGTTGCATGTTTAGAAGATACTATAGGTTTCTGTTACGATGGTAGAAAATGTGGTTTGGAGACATGGGCAAGGGAAGTATATGTTATATTGCTAGAAATGGGGAATGACCTTGAAAATTTATTTGGATAGAACGGCCACCTAAAAATGCATAGAGAATCTGTTTCTTTCATGTCTATTTTCCGTTTAATTTTGAGAATGTACTTATGTACACTAGGTTTTTTAATCTTGGCCACGCAATTTATTTTGAAGAGGTTGGGATTGATTTCACCTTTCCTTATTGAAATTATTCTGATTGGGGTGTTTTAATGAATATCATGGTTGGGATGTGCAGCTGCCCTTGTACAATTGTCGTGATGTTAGAAAGGATAAAGAATGAATTCAGGTTGTGATAAAACAATTATGGTTTAATTCATGCATGATCTATTAAATCTTGTAATTTATATTTAGCATATCCTGCAGCACCTAAATACAAAAAAATATTTGACATGATAGATGTTAAATCGGATTAAATCATTGTAAATTGTTGCCATATATTTTCAAAATTTACGATTGGAATATGGAAAATAAGAGTTGCAATGAGGAGAAGTGGTATAAATCTCTTAAAATTTAGTTACATGAGACTACTAAATTTAGGATATATCCTAAAACAAGAAAAAAAAGGGGATTTTAGAAGATTTTATGATTTATGTAGCTCAAAACTGTAAGCAAAGATTTAGTTTAAGCTAAATCTAGCAACTAAACAGCCTTTTCATGTTCTTAATGAGAATGAGGTTGTGTTTGATAATTTGTTGGACTTCAAATGAACATCATGCTTACATTTCGAATGCTTCAGATATATCAAGTAACTTTGGCTGCTTGTGTTGGTTTTTATTTTGTTAATAAAAAGGGAGCACCTATTGCTTGAGGCTTCCAAGTAATGTGAGTTATGTAGAGGGATTTTTGTGTGTGGCTACTTTTATTATTGACAGTTTCAAGGCTATCTTAGAAGATTAAAGGTTGCTGGTAGGTCATCAATCAATTATGTAATTTTAAAAATAAAAAAATTAAAAAATCATGAAAACTAATAAAATCAATAAAATAAATTCAAATTTAGTTTTGTTAATGCTAGGTTGTTCTCAGAAGTAAAACATCACAACCTAAACGAATTGTATTTAGAATTATGCAAGTTTCCAAGGTCGTTATCTATATGTCCTGCATTGCAATGTAAGTTGAATATGGTAAAAGGAAAGCAAGGGTTGGCTAGGACATCACTTGTAAGTGACTTGCCACAATGGAATCTGATTCTGGTGAAAAGCTAGGCAATTATTGGCTAGAAGGTTACCCGCATCACATGTTAACTTAATTTTGGTGATAGTAAGAATTGGTTATTAATCATTGTATTTGCTGCTTGGAAGTATTGGAATAAGAATGTTAGGACAAGAGAATTAAAGGACACATTGATTAGAATAAGAATACATATATAAAGTGGAAAATCCATGCCCATTTTAGAATTTTTGTTTATTTTCTTATTTTAAAGGATAAAAAACTTATCCCAATTTTTTTTATTAGTTAAAGTAGAGTAAAAAGCTGGCAATGTATTAGTGACACATCGTCCATTATAAATAAAGGGGATATAAAGCCACTTATCACCCAGATTCTGTACTCGGAGATTGTGAAATGAGGTTTAAAGAAGGTCATAGGTCAGACTCAAACTTGTGAACTCTAGCATGGAAACTATGCAGCATACTCTTTAAAATTGGATGCACAAATTTTTCTTGGAACTGGTAGGAACTTGCTTTGAACAAGGAAATTGATTTTTCAATGGAGTACTTAATGAATTTCGCCTATTTGTAGACATGTTAAGAAAATGCTAATCAGTTTGCCCTTTTGTATATGTATAAAAATAATTAAAGGGCTGTCAGTGAATGCTGGGCTGATTTTTTTTTTTTTGGCTGTAGTTGACAATAAAGGTTGGAAGGAGTGTTTGTTTGTGGTATGGGGGAGAGGAAGATGGAATTAGGAGTGGACTTAAAAGCATTGGATTTTTTTTTTTCGCTTGACAAACTCAATCCAATAAGGAACAACCTTAGCCCTCACTCCAAAATTTAGGAATAACTCTATCCTTTCTAAACTAACTTCATAAAAGATCGAAATTTAATTGAAAATAAAATCTTATCAAAAACTTGTTTAAAATTGAAAAGTCATTGTTATTCTACTATTATTATCACCATCCAACGATAAAATTTTTTTATATCTTGATCTTCATCAACTATTCAATTGAAAATCCTCCATTGCCTGTGGATTTTTGATGGCTCGGTCTTTCTAACCGTTTGATATGAAAATTTATTTATAAAATCATGCCGGATCACAACACCCCATTATAACTTACTACTTTTATTCTTGAGTTCATAATTTTGTTGTGTAATGGTCATCTTTTTAAAAATATTGTGGATCCTAATTGGTATGTAGCGGTGTAAGCGAGCTCAAGGCTTGTTTGTGTTCGGCTCGTTTGAATTTTTTGTTGTTTGTGTTCGGCTCGTGTTTGAAATTGCTCGAAAATAGCCTATCGTATTTGACTCGATGAGTTCAAAATATGTTTGAAATAGACTCGTGTTTGGCTCGTTAAATCGACAAGCTTATTTTTACGTTTAACTTTAAATTTTCAGAGGTCCATTTACCTTTTAATTAGAACTTAAAAGGGGATTCTTCACTTCTTACATATGTGTGATTAAAATGAAGAAGGGGTGGGGCTGAAAAAAAAGTGGCAGGACCATGGGAGTTGTGTTAGTAATAGGGCTGTCAAAAAAGGAAAATGGCAGCAACAATTTTGAAACTTGGGTGGTTGAGGCGGGATTTTAGCAAATTTAGATGGCCTTTTACATACATAATACCCATTTTGTTGTATTTACATGTCTAAGCTAAATAAAGAAAACACAAAAGTGGGATTTGTAAAAAAATTATGGGCATTTACATATATACCGCCTAATCTTATGTATTTATATATCTAACATCTAAATTTTGTTTATAATATTTATACAAATAAATTTTTTGATGTCATATTAAATATACAATTATTTTAACTTTTATGTTTTATTTATTTATTCATTATTTAAATATTTTGGCTCGTTTATAAATCGAGCTTAAAGAGTTTTTCTTGTTTGACAAACGAATCAAATACGAGCTATTTAACGAACTGAACACGAGTTGTTCGCGAAGGACGAGCTTTTTTGACAACCCAACTGGTATGATACTGTTTATATTTTTCAACAGGAAGAGAGCTCTTGACTCCGTGCTGGAATCCTTTGGTCTTATGTTATTACCATTTCGTCTAAAGATGGAACAATTAAGTGACTATACCTTTTTTCTTTTTTATAGGCACAAATTTATGTTGCTTCTTATGAAAGATATCATCCCTATTCCATACATATGATTTACCGGGAATTAAATGACACATTTAGTGGTATAAATTGACAAACTATCCCATCAATAAAGTCCTTGCAGAAAGCATACCTAATATTACATGCTTGAGTTAGGGTTTTGAATGTTGAGTATTGCTAACTCTCATTTCTCCCCCAAAGCTACCGATATAAGATTTTTTTCACCATATGAAATCTAATAATGACATTAATTTTGGTTGATTTCACCCGAAGGTTAAAATGGAATAGTTCTTCCTTGAGAATATACAGTTAAGTAACATTACGCATTTGAAATCAACTCAAAAATTAAAGTTTTGAATACTGAGTAGTGATTAACCCTAGTCTCAAATAAGGTTACAGAGGTAAAGTTTTTTTCACTATCTAGTTCCAGCATGTCATCAATGATGTAGAATCCACTTGAAGTTTCAGGTGGACTAATTCTTCCTAGCTTCCTTATTAGTACTTGGATGCAATATCAAGGACAGCAAAATTTGAATTTGTCACTCCTCTTACCTTAATCCTTCTGAAGTAGTAGTGAGGGTTCTTCTCTTCCCATTTTTATCTTTTTTATGAATATGAATTCATGTAATCCTTAAGCTATTGCTTGTGTTTTGTTTAATAGCAACACAATGGTGTACTGTTTTACTTCTTTGCGATTTTTGTGCAGTGGAAAATATTTTGGCTCTACTTAAGTGCTATAGCTTTTATGCTCACTTTGATGGTATAGATAATTAGAAAAACTTAAATTATATGTGATGGCTTTTATGAAGCCTTCATAGTTTAGGAGCACATTTTTTTCTTACAACAACAACAACAACAACAAAAAAACCTTAATCCCACTACGTGGGGTCGGCTACATGAATCCTTTTTCTCCATTGCGTCCTATTTAGTGTCATATTTTCATTTAGTTCTAATAAATTAAGATTATTTTTTATACAATAAGCCCCAGTCTTCCTAGGTCTACCTCTGTCTTTTTTAACACAAGTCGAATATAAAACATCTACTCTCATAATCGGATCATCAGATGGTCGACGTTTAATGTGACCAAACCTTTTAAAACAACTTCTCTAATTTTGTCCGTCACTGGAGCTTCACCAACCCTATCACAAATATATTCATTTTGCATGTTGTCTCTAAGTGTAAAGCCACTCATCCACCCAATCATTCTCACCTCGACAACACTTAACTTATTATTATGCTTTTCTTTTAAAGGCCAACATTCAATGCCATAGAGCATTACAGGTCTCACCACCGTCTTATAAAATTTTCCTTTCAATCTAAGCGGTACTTTTCTATCACGCAAAAGGCCCGAAGCATTCCTCCACTTCAACCAAGCAACTTGAATTCTACTATTAACATCCCCATCTATATCACCATCGCTTTGAACAACAGACCCAAGATATCTAAATCGTTCGCACTTTTTAATAATCTGATCACCCAAAGTCACACTGCTGTCTCTAGAGCTACTACTACTAAAATTACATTCCATGTATTCAGTTTTAGTTCTACTTAAATGAAGGCCTTTAGACTCTAATGTAGACCTCCATAATTCAAGTTTTTCCTGGGCTTTTTCTCTCGTTTTATCCACGAGAAGGATATCATTTTTTCTTAATTACAAAAAAAAATTGCTAAAGCAGTTGTTTGCCTTATATTTTTATCTTATATTCTTATACATTTTTGGTTGTTATCCTAATTCAAATTCGCCTCTGAATCCACTTTTCTTTTTCATTTCAAGTGTGATAGAATCGAGCTTTTGATGATCTCTAAACTCTAAACCATAGATCATAGTTTTTATATTGAGTTTCAAAATGTTTAAGCTTGTAAGCATAATTTTAAATGAGCCTATTTTTTCCTATGCAGAAAATCATAAACCATGAATATATTTCAAGAACCTTAGATCAACTGTCTATTATCTTACCTTTAATTATCCATTATAGTAGATCAAATTCAACTTCGCTTCTTCCTTGCCTTCTTTCCAAATTCTCTCTTTGTTGATGGATTCTCCTTGACAGGTTATTGTTTTCTATATGATGGCCTTCTTTTGTCTGGATAGGGAGTGATGGAGCAATGTTGAAGATACTATATATTAATAGCAAGAGCTGGCCATTTGTTCCTTCATCATGACCATCTGATAAGACGCTTGGTTATCTCTATTTTAATGTTAATAAGTCATTCTTTAATTGCTTGTAATGTCTCGTAGTCATAGTTCTCAAGTCCCATAGAATTAAGAAGATTTTTCTCCTACTCTTTAATTTAACATAAAATTTTTTTTTCTAGGGTGGAATAAATGATCTGAAGAATGAAGTATGACTTAGAATTTGATGTCCTAAAGACTTCTGGAATCGCTAGGTGTTTTTCTGGACAAGTTTTCTATGAAACACTAGGGGGCCTAAAGGTTTTTCCACTGCATATAGCGAGTGTACTCACCCTTTTTAATCCAAAACTGCGGTAAACAACCACACGATTTGTTGTTTTCTGATTTTTCCAGTCTGTTAGCAAGACAACCCTGTAGTTTTGAACTTCCGTCATTGAATTCAGTAAAGCAGACTACTGTTGTGCTGTTTTATACAGTTAAAACTGCAATCAGAGCCTGGTGATGCATGCTGAGCTGATTGTCATTGGCTGCAGGTGATAGGCAGAACCAGGAGTGCTGTTTGATAGTATGGAGGCTAGGGGAAGAGAAGAAAAGAGAGACTTAGGAGTGGATTGGGATAACCTTTTAGTTTCCATTGGAATAAATAACCTATTTGACACCGGAAGCGGATCTAGTGGGGAGATGATTGTGGAATGGCAAGAGAATGAGAATATGGGAAGTTGAAGATGTTTGGATTGGGATAGGAGTCTTTTCTGAGTGAAAACAACGGAAAAAAGCATGAGAAGGTGACGTACGAATGAGGATGAGGTTCATCATCTGTTTTGCACGAGCGACAGATATATTTAAACTTGCAAAAGGAAGATGATGCAACACCTTAGGGTAGAATCAAAGAATACAATCTCCAACATATAGAAAACAAGCTTATGTTCCAAAACTGCCAAAATACAACATATATAAAGAAAATAACCCTAATTAGTAATAGAGAAATAGAAAAAAGCTAGAAAAGGAAACACTCTAGCTGAAATTTTAAAAATGGTCGGGATCGTGTTGTTCGGCTGGCTTGTGATCTCAGAAACTCACGTTTCCACAGCATCACAAAATTCCTGCCATCGGGATTGCAGGATTGGAACAATTTTTATTCCTAACTTAATAATTTAGGAAACTGTCCTTCCTAAAGTACGTTAATAAAAAAGGAAGTTCAAAATCAAAATATAAACCTATTCAAATTAAGCTCAAAGTAAAAAGTCATGTTCATCTAGTTATCCTTATTATCATTCGATGCTTCAAAATGTTAATTATAAAGCATCTCATTGGCGATTCATCTTTATTTTTGGACTTTTGATAACTTGATTTTTTTATTCAATATTGTGATATGAAAATTTCTTTCAATAAGATCGGGATCAATATCGCCTGAGCCATGCAAACCTTCAAGGGAGTTGAAATACTATTTTATGTTAGTTTAATAATAGAATTTTTTTTGGATTTAATTGAATATGGTCAGTGATATGGTGATTGCTATTAAGATAATTTTTTGTTGAGGTTAATATAAATATAGTTAGTGCTTGCTCAGCTCAAGTTGTATATATAGTTTGAAAAATCGAACTTGAGAAGAGATGGTTAAGTTATTGCAATGTATTGTTGAGGAATAAAATAAACGGCTCTATGGGTTCTAGTAGGATAAATGGGATGATTAATTATGAGAATAAAATAAAAGATGGAAATGCAATGGAAAAAGCTATGTTTATTGTTCAACATTCTATCATAATGCAATAATGTGTGGCCAACCTAAATATTTGATAGCATGGTTAATTCTCTTCAGAAGATTGCATATAAATTTTAGGAGACTTTAGAAACAAATCATATTTCTATTTGGAGATTTAATGTTGGATCAATAAGTTAAAATCAATTATTAAGGAGAATAAAAATACTGTTAACGTGCAATTAAAAATAAATATTTTTAAGGCTTATAATGATAATAAGAAAGTTAAAAATCTCATAACTAGGTTAGAGCAAAATATTTTTAAGGCTTGTAATGATAATAAGAAAGTTAAAAATCTCATAACTAGGTAAGAGCAAAATACAAGTTAAAACTTTTGATTATTTATATAATTGGTTTGGTACTGAAAAGAGAAAAGGTGACATAAAATAGTTAAAACATGATTGGTTTGGTACTAAAAGAAGAAAAATCTACCTTGATAAGTGACGCAAGGCTTTGTCAAGCTGAACCAACCACAGGTTTAGCAGAACAGGGTCTCTGTCCAGCAGGAAGCTGAACCGGCCGACCCTTTAAGGGGCAGGAATTGCTGCCCGAACTTCCTCCTCCTTTTCATTTTCCTGCCTATCTATCTTGTATTAATATGTGTGTTTGCTGAGTCTAGCGTTAGCTTATGTTTTGTTTCAGATTTTTGTCTATAGGCTTTTTCCCCTTGCTAGGGTTCTACCCAGGGATTGGTAGTGCACCGGCTTTATCCTGCTCCTAGTTGGTGACCATCCCCTTTGATTCCCCTTCATGCACTCCCCTTACTTGCTTCCAACTGCCAGCCAACAACCGTTCTAGCCACTAGCCTGCTGTTTCCCCTTTCCTCTTTCAGCACCTAGCTGCCGGCTATTGTCCCTCTTTTCCCCTTTTCATCTCGTAGCAACCAACCGCCGACCTTCTCACTCCCTTCTTCCGCCTTACTTCTAGTCGCTAGCCCCACCTTCTGCTCCTCCACGTCTCCTATTCCAGTCACCCCTCTCCTTGCTGCCTCACTCTTCCCATGTGTCTCATCAGCCACCCGAGAGCCCACCACCCTTTGTCTGATTCAAACCACCAGCCACCTAACTTCTTCTGCTTGACATATCCACCTCCAAATCGATCTCTTACTCTACCACCTACCACCAAGCCGCCACCTCTGCCCACGGATACCACTCCCCGTCTCTAGCCAGATCCTGATGTTTGTTGTGTTTTCATTTCTGTTTTGAGTCTTGATTGTAACCCTAATTGTTTGCTTAATACTTACTTTCGTTATTGTGGGTTGGTTAATTCCGACATCATTAAGTTTTTAAATGAAGAAACTACTTTGGAATAATATAATTAATAAAATAAGAAGTTATATTATAGAATAATTCAAAAAGTAAAGTGGAGTTAGTTCTGAAGAAAATCTGAACATAAAATTTTTGGTCCATAAACGATAATTAATGTGATTTAGACAGTTATGGGGAGGCTGCAGAGGTTTGATTAACAAATCTTTTCAATACAATATTGATCCTACTTGGGCACTAAATAATTGAAGAAGCAACTTTTTGTTACCAATTTTAAAAGCATGAAGATATTCTAGTTTATGATTATGGATGAATTAAACTTACGATTTATTAAATGAAGTTATGGAAGAGAATAATGGAACATGATTATGAAAAAAATATATTATTTCTAGGTAATCCATTTAGTTTCATTGTAGGAAGATCTGCTATGAGAACTATTTGTGTTAAGATATTTGATAAAATAGTGTATTGAGCCATAGGTGGATCTTCATGATTGATTGTCATTAGAATTTGTTGATTAGCATAAGATAAAAATGTGCTTGTGATTTGTATGTTTGTGGTTATTAAAGATATATATGATGGAATATTGACTAATAATAACCGTAGAGTGTCCAAAATAACCTTTTAATTACAATAGGATTACCTTATGAATGAACATCGAGTTCATTTATTTGGTTTTTGAAAATGTATAAAGGATTTTCAAAATGATGTGCCATGATATTTTTCTTTTAAGGAAAAACATGATTCTAATGAACAAGACATCTGTTAAAATATGCAAAAGAACATTCAAGAAATTGTTTGAAAGATATAGGTTTTAGTATTATTAGAATCATATTAGCCATATTATATGATAAATAAATTTATATTTAAGAGAGAGCAATTGACTTGTTAAGCATTGTCACTTAACTACTTCAGAATAAAGCTAATTTAACTAAGTAGATTTCTGCATAGATATGAGTGCATAAATATCATGTAAATGTTAAAGTATGTAAAAGATATCTTTTATAGTGCAAGATGAACAAGATAGATATTTATGTTGTTTAGATTACCCAATGACTTACATCCATGCTTAAGTCTTATCCATGCTTGCAATCATAGGGTCCGTTTGGGGCAGGTGCAACTTATCCAACTTATTCTGATAAGCTGGCTGGAATGTTTGGTTTGTGCGTTTGAAAAATAACTGATTTGCAGTTATTTTTGTATAAGTGATCATTTTGCCTCTATTAAGTAATGGTGTTTGTAATATAACTGTCTTGACAATATATTCAATACTGTAGAAGCATAAAACTAATACAAAACAATAAAGAAAAAAAAGATGAAACAGTCTTTACTTAACAATGAGTATCAAATTTAATAAAAAAGTATATTAAAATTACAATTAAAATTTAGATTATATTAATTTTAAAATCCAAATAAAGCATTATTTAAGAATTATGTTTGGATTGAGAGAGAAAATTCGGAAGTTATAAATATATTTATTTGAATTAAATATTAATTATTTTTCTAATCCCTCCCTAATTCCCTCATTACGGTAGCTTGTTGACTCCTCTGCGCACTTAACTGCGCATGCATTGTTTCCATATAATCGAATGGCTGAGGAAGAGATGAGTTAAGCTATATGTGACACTCCCCATCTCCATGTTCCTCTATTCGCCCGCCTGGAAGGAATTCGACTTGGGTACTGTAGCAAGGGGTGAGCATGGAGGGGCGAGCGGCTAACTCGGAGCCGCAGGACTTCCAGAGAGTTTTTGGTGAGGGTGAATCCCTCTTTCATGCTATTTCGTATGTTCATTTCCTCCCCCACACCTTCGTTTTGAAGTTTTCCATGAATTTGTGCAATTTTTCATTTCTGGTAGCCGCAACAGTCGTCAAATGTGTCGGAAAAATCGAAATTGGGTTGCAAGCTTCTATAACGAAATAAAAAATGGGGATGGAAGGAGTGAGGTGTTAAGAAGAAGAGGAATGTAGAATACGCAGGTTGTGAGGGATAAGGACACAAGAGTAATTCTTCCTTGAACGCAGTTGGAAGACGCGGGCCGCAAATTCGATCCCGCGGCCCACATTTATTATAACACGCGAACCACCGTTCCTTATCCGCAACACGAATGCACGAAACAAACGCTTGACTGACGTTTTCAAAACGCCGAACACACTTATACGCTGCCCTTAACAAACCCATAGTCTCAATTTCCGATTAAAACTAGTAAAGATCAGAAATATTTTCAATTACAGTAGGATTATTTTAAAAATCATCACTAAGTTTAATGTGGTTGTATTGGTTATGGAGATATTTATAAAGTATATTCCTAGTGATGTGCTATTATGTCTGCTTATTGCGAATGGTGTCATTATAATCAATGAGATATTTGTTGAATTACATGAAAAGTTTGATAATTTAGAAAATTTTTAAATGTTAAAATAGTTTAGAATTAGTAGAACAAAAGTTGAATATATGTTATGCAATGTAGTAGGTGTAGATCTTGATGAACATTATTAAAAGCTAATATAATTCTTATGTATGATAATTTTTTTATATATAATGATGTAGATCTTGATATAATTTTTATAATTGCGGCTAGATGGTTATAATGTAGAAAGGCCTAAAAAATATTATATGTTAAAGAGATTATTTAGGAAATAAAAAAGGAAAAAAATATTGAACTACAATTATGCTGATTATGCTGTATGAGCTCAAACATTAAGCCGTAAAAATTCAACTGCTAAGTTGAGTTCTATAGAAATTTGAATGTTAAAATTTGATATATGTACAATTAAGAAGGATAAATTAAAGAATAAGTGGATTACAAGAGCAATTTGGAGTGATATTTATAGAATATAATGCACTTAAACATAAACTTAGGTCGTTTGAACATATATAAAGGAGGATAAAAGAAATGCATTCATTAGACACGGTAGCGTCAAAATATTAGGAAGGAGGAGGAGTAGACCCAAGATAACATGCTTTTAAGTTGTTCAAAATGAAGAGTATGTTTAATGCTTAAGGCATAACTCTGGGAGAACCAATGACAACTAAGAATCATACTGCTGATCTCAAATTATTGGGATAAGGCTAATGATGATGATGAATTGTTGTCATTCATCTTTCTGTGCTAAATTGCATTTATGGGCATGGACATTGGGCATCCAAAACTTGGTAGCTAACACTAGAAGATTATGCAAACTATCAGCTCAAAATTATTTTTGTTTACAGAAATCACAAACTGTCGATGTATTTCAATTTCATTTTGGGAGCCCCTATCATGCTGCAAGTGCCTTTTTGTCTTTGTACATGGAGAGTTGCCTATTAGGAATAGAACTAGAGTTTTTCTTCTTTTAGTAGACTCAATGGTGATCTCTTTGCTGGTCACATTTACTGGCATTTTACAAATTGATAGATTGCCACATATGATCTTTTGATAACGAGCGAACGAATTATAAATTATGGAGATTTTGTTTTTGTAATATTGCTTTTCGCCAAATGACATTTCTTAATTAGGATATTTACATACATGGCAGATAATTCTCATATATTTATATATATAACACCTAGCTTTTAATATTTTTTTACATAACCCTTTACTATCTTAATCATATCAAAACATATGTATGAAAATGTGTATTTCACTTTAAAATAGTTAATATTGATGTTATTTTGATGTCTTTTAAAGAGTTGGGTGCTATTTATGTAAACGTGATACGAACCAGAGCCAAAATCAACGAATTACTTGCTAGAATTAGGTGGGAAGAAACCAATTTAGGACTAATTGATTAATACCAAAGCAAATAAGCAAGATACAATGGTATCTACAATCCGAGAGGTAGATCGTCTCGTCATAAACCCTGAACGCCGCTAGAAACAACAAAAGGAAAACCTGCAGGAAACGAAATATAAATCATACCCTAGCTAATTAGCCCTCATAACTACCTCTCAATACTCTTTTAAACTTTTTTCCCAAAATCCCTCTTACTTTCCATCATATACATGATTAGTGTATGATCAGGCCTCACTCGGGGTTTCAAATTATCCTTCTCGTGACAGGAGGGTCTCCCTTTTCAACTGGGCTGCTTTTGTTGGTCGTCTTATCTGGTTCTTGTCTTTCGCCATCTGGGCGAGGTCTATCGTCTCCCGCAATCCCACGGTATTAATAGTCAGTGTTGTCTGTATTTCTTGCTTAAGATCCTTCATCTTCTCCTTCAATCATACTTCAGAAATTCCCCTCAACATTCCCGAGAATAGTTTGAATATCTTCCTATATTCTATGATAGTCTCCCCATAAAGTTTTTCTTCATTGTTGCTTCAGAACTCCCGCAACATTCTCAACAATAGCTTGAATCTCTTCCTATATTCCTTGACAGTCCCCTCCTAAGTCAAGGTATAAAATTACTCATGTAGGTCTTCTTTTCGAATAGCTAAGAAGCGCTCCAACAAGCAATATTTAAATTTCTCCTACACACGGATATGATATCTTGCCCCCCTCCACTAAAACCATGTTAGGGCTTTCGTCTCGAAACATAACCTTGTTGACATCAGCTTCTCTTCTCTATTTAGCCCATTCTCCGCGTAGTATCACTCGACCCAATGCACCCACCCAAAAATCAACATCTTCAACTTCCTATCCATAGCGTCACTATCCCAACTTCCTCCTCCTGGTGTTTTCCCCCATGCATCTAAAGTGAAACTCTCTCCGTTGATCATAGTCATACCTCATTCTGGTTTCTCTCATTTCTTCTTCGAGCACCTCCCAACCCTTTAGATAACCTCTCATTCATGTTTTAGCCGAACCCCCTCCAGCATAAATCATTAATCCACCCCCCATCGGAGTTTTAGAAGGGGAGTTCTTGATGGTAAATGTTTTCCTCACGTTCCTCACGTTTGATCTTTTTTCCTTTTAATCTGGCCACAGATTCTCCTGTCAACACTTGGTTAAGAGTTTGCAAATTGAGCAGCCGACAAGTTCTTGTATTACATCTAAATAAGCTTCCTTATCCTCTCTTCCAAGTTCTTGAAGTAGTTGTTATGGAGGAAAATATTCTATCCCATATTTAAGTTGCCCTACCTTTAATTCCAAACTCTATTCCAAAGCATCAACTGTCCTTGCGGCCATTTATCCAAGATAGTACTATGATACTAATTTGATATGAATAGGAGCCAAAATGAGCGAAAACTTGCGAGAATTTGGTGAGAAGAAATCCAAATTAGGGTTATTTGATTAATGCCAAAGCAAATAAGCAAGATACAAGGGTGATCTATAATTCGAGAGGTAGATCGTCTCTCCACAAACCCTAGATGCCCCTAGGAACAAGATGACAAAAGAAAAAGCTGCAGGAAACAAAACATAAACCAAACCCTAGCTAATTAGTCCTCATAAATAGCCCTTGAGGCCCATTCAAATTCCCCTCCCTCACCCCCAAAACCCCCCTTATCTCCCTTTCGTATGCCTGGGGGTTGAAATCATCCTTCTCATGATAGGAGGGTTCTCCCCANAAATCATCCTTCTCATGATAGGAGGGTTCTCCCCTTTCGGCCAGGCCAACTGGTTTGTTTGGGCTGGCTGGTTGGGCTGAGCGGCTTCGGTCCAAGCCGGTCCCTCCTATACCATCGTAATAACAGGTGTATCAAAATATTAAAGTTTAGGTTTAGATATGTATATATGTAAGAATTGTGTAGCATGAATTTAAATCCTTNTGAACGCTGCTAGAAACAACAAAAGGAAAACCTGCAGGAAACAAAATATAAATCAAAAGCCCTCATAACTACCTCTCAATGCTCTTTTAAACTTTTTCCCTAAAATCCCTCTTACTTTCCATTATATACATGATTAGTGTATGATCAGGCCCCACTCGTGGTTTCAAATTATCCTTCTCGTGACAAGAGGGTCCCCCTTTTCAACTGGGCTGCTTTTGCTGGTCGTCTTCATCTTGTTTTTGTCTTCCGCCATCTGGGCGAGCTCTATCGTCTCCTGCAATCCCACGGTATTAATAGTCAGAGTGTTGCCTGTATTTCTTGCTTAAGACCCTTCATCTTCTCCTTCAATCATACTTAAAAAATTCCCCTCAACATTCTCGAGAATAGTTTGAATATCTTCCTATATTCTATGATAGTCTCCCCATAAAGTTTTTCTTCAATGTTGCTTTAGAACCACCCCCCCAGCATTCCCGACAATAGTTTGAATCTCTTCCTATATTCCTCGACAGTCCCTTCCTGAGTCAAGGTATAAAATTGCTAATGTAGGTTTTCTTTTCGAATGGCTAAGAAGCGCTCCAACAAGCAATATTTAAATTTCTTCTACACACGGATATGATATCTTGCCCCCCTCCACTGAAACCATGTTAGGGCTTTTGTCTCGAAACATAACCTTGTTGACATCAGCTTCTCCTCTCTATTTAGCCCATTCTCCGCGAAGTATCGCTCGACCCGATGCACCCACCCAAAAATCAACATCTTCAACTTCCTATCCATAGCGTCACTATCCCAACTTCCTCCTCCTGGTGTTTTCCCCCATGCATCTAAAGTGAAACTCTCTCCGTTGATCATAGTCATACCTCATTCTGGTTTCTCTCATTTCTTCTTCGAGCACCTCCCAACCCTTTGGATAACCTCTCATTCATGTTTTAGCCGAACCCCCTCCAACATAAATCATTAATCCACCCCCCATCAGAGTTTTAGAGGGGGAATTCTTGATGGTAAATGTTTTCCTCACATTCCTCACGTTCAATCTTTTTCCCTTTTAATCTGGCCACAGATTCTCTTGTCAACACTTGGTTAAGGTTTGCAAATTGAGCTGCCGACAAGTTCTTGTCTTGCATCTAAATAAGCTTCCTTATCCTCTCTTCCAAGTTCTTGAAGTAGTTATTATGGAGGAAAATATTCTATCCCATATTTAAGTTGCCTTACCTTTAATTCCAATCTCTATTCCAAAGCATCAACTGTTCTTGAGGCCATTTATCCAAGATAGTACTATGATACTAATTTGATATGAATAGAAGCCAAAATCAGCAAAAACTTGCGAGAATTTGGTGAGAAGAAATCCAAATTAGGGTTAATCGATTAATACCAAAGCAAATAAGCAAGATACAAGGGTGATCTATAATTCGAGAGGTAGATCGTCTCTCCACAAACCCTAGATGCCCCTAGGAACAAGATGACAAAAGAAAAAGCTGCAGGAAACAAAACATAAACCAAACCCTAGCTAATTAGTCCTCATAAATAGCCCTTGAGGCCGCTTCAAATTCTCCTCCCTCACCCCCAAAACCCCCCTTATCTCCCTTTCGTATGCCTGGGGTTGAAATCATCCTTCTCATGATAGGAGGGTTCTCCCCTTTCGGCCAGGCCAACTGGTTTGTTTGGGCTGGCTGGTTGGGCTGAGCGGCTTCGGTCCAAGCCGGTCCCTCCTATACCAGCGTAATAACAGGTGTATCAAAATGCTAAAGTTTAGGGTTAGATATGTATATATGTAAGAATTGTGTAGCATGAATTTAAATCCTCCCCCTTAATTTTAGTTGAAAGATACTGACATACATTATTAAGCAGTAGTAATGTGGTAGAATGATTTTTTAATTTTTTTTGTTGAAAACTCTAGTTTCTGCTCTTCATCATGGCCAGCCTTCACACAATGGTTTCAATCTATCATGATGGTTGACCTTAATCTTCTTTATGAAGCTTTGTGATTTACTTGACTTTTAGTTTTTCATTATGTATTGAAATCACATAAATGATAGAATGTTTGTACTGTTTTATGACATCAATTCTAGTGAAAGTCGTTTTATATATTGGCGCGGACATTTCTTTTTCTCATCTCACCATAGTGGATGTTGTCTTATTTCCTTCCACTTTTATAGCGGGTGGTACCTAGACATCGTATCATTTTTTTTCTGACGAGCAGCACTTTTTGATGTGCGTTATATGTTTTATTAGATTAGCACGTTGGTTTTAGGTGAACATAAAGGGGGATTTCTTAAACCATCAACTTTAAGTGCAATTTCTGCCGCAAGTTCTATTGGTAAAGATAATTCGATATCTGTTCTGCTGGGTGGCTTTGGTTCAGACCTCAAAAAAGCTGCTACGCATGCTGCATCTGCCCGACCTGTGATTTCTCAGGTGCCTTATTACTTTTTCTTGAATGTTTTCTGCTTGTTCAAACTTTTTGTTATTTGTTTTATTACTTGAAGTTTCTTATCCTNAAGAATAGGCTTAAAAAAATTATATTGGCGTCTAATTTCATTTTATTCTCAGAAGATATACTTTGGACGAAATTTTGTACTAAAACAATGATAAAAAATTGAGACCAATGCAATGATCTTATTGTGGTCATTGTTTACTTTGAGAAAGGCATCTAATGCTACTAGAATATATTTAGCGGACTTTAATAAGAAACATGGTTCTATTGAAGTTATCAAAGCATCTTGGAGCAATAATGTGCATTGAGAGTTTNACTCAACCAACTCCTTATTACTCTCATTGTAGTATGTTTGACCACAATTTTACTATTTGCTATCGCTTGCATCTTCATCTAAGACCGGATACCACTAAAGATCAGTCACCTACCATTCCTACTGAGAATGTGCAACCCGATCCTCTTTTCAACACCGCAGTTCCTGATGAAGAATATCATACTACAGGTACATATCCAAATGTGCTTATACCACTCACTGTATTGAAGAATACCCGCTTGCATGCCAAGGCACACGAGAGTTCTCCTTCGATCTGATTAAAGATCAACTGGTACAACAAATAGTTGTTTTTAATGTTCAACACCCTATATATGTCCGACACACTTTAGACCAATCAACTGATTAGGTGAGTCAATCTTCGGATGAAGAATGTCAGGTCTATTCCAGGAGGAAGAAGAAGAATAGAGGTTGAGTCGAGCTCGGGAACTTATTGGATGACACATTGGTTACCATTGACAATGTCACTCATCTTACCAATTTATTAGCTAGCTCTTTCCCTAGAACTAGAGGCAGAGACAAAAGACAAAATTGGGTCGCTCTTTAACTACTTGATACTCCGTATTTTGAAACTTTTTANCGGGAACTTATTGGATGACACATTGGTTACCATTGACAATGTCACTCATCTTACCAATTTATTAGCTAGCTCCTTCCCTAGAACTAGAGGCAGAGGCAAAAGACAAAATTGGGTCGCTCTTTAACTACTTTATACTCCGTATTTTGAAACTTTTTGGTTTTTTCTTTTTGTCTCTCATGTATCTTTCTGTATTTCCCCTTTTGGAATCATTTGAATGTGATGTTTATCGTGTGATCAGGGTGTCTTGTTTGGGCCCTCCCACACAATATATCTGTATCATACTTTCTNACTCAACCAACTCCTTATTACTCTCATTGTAGTATGTTTGACCACAATTTTACTATTTGCTATCGCTTGCATTTTCATCTAAAACCGGATACCACTAAAGATCAGTCACCTACCATTTCTGNATAATACATGCATATTACAAATGCAGTGTAAATTTAATTGAATTTTGATTTTTTGTTGGTTGTACTAAAACCGCCAAAATCCCTTTTTATCTTTGGTTTGTTGAAAAATGAAACACATTATCAATTTTAATTTCTTAGCAATTTTGAGAGATTTATGTAAAAAGATTATTTTTTGTCACTAATGGAAACACAAAATTGAAGAAGAAATTGTCAATGAGTTGTAGCAATACATGGTATTCTTTGTTATTGAAAAATGAAAACTGGGAACTTATCCATTGGAAATTGTATTGTGTGTAAAAAAGAGAGGAATGTTGGGAGAGGACATGCCAATTTTTGAAAAATGTTTGTTATAAACATTAATTGGATGCCACCTCATACAAATCTTTTATCAAAATGGCGTCGGTGGTTTTGCTAGGGTTTCGCCAGATGGCGATTCCCGACTTTGAATTTCTCGGCTTCACTCTTTCATCGTCTCCCACTACGAAGTTTTTCACGTACGCTCGCGGGTCCTGTCTCTCAGTCGACGATGATCGCTCATAGGTCGTCTTCATCGTCTGACGACTCGCCCAAAGAGGATGACAACAGTCTCGCATGTCGTTGACGGTTTTCTATCGCAGTTTGACGCGCCTGGGTCTGCTCGTGTCGCCGCAAATTGACGCGGTTGTCTGCACGCATCTGACAGACGGTTCGCACCGACTCACCAAGCATATCGCCTTGCTGATTGACACGCCCATCTGCTCCTTTTTTCTGGCGGCTCACTTAGCTGCTGTGGAGATGGCCTTGATGATGTGTTTTTAGGCCACTGCACTTGCCGAAGACTTTACTATTCCTAATCGTGCTCCTCTTTCAGGTTCAGAGCCTGGTTTTCATATTGACAAGTCCTGCAATGTTCCACAATCTTTTCATGACGCTCTTGAAAGTGGTGGTGACCACATTTTCATTAAAAATCTTGGTAAAAAAAAATGTAAAGTCTCCTCTTATTCTCAATAAGGTTGAAACCAGTACTCTTGCATCCTCTTGGCGTTTAGTGGGGAAATTCTTTTATGGTCACCCAAAATTTGAGATCATTCGGAAAGATTTTGATGCTATGAAGTTATTAGGCAGTTGGAATATTGGATTACTTAACGGTCGACATATACTTATTCAGTTATCTTACGATGCCGATTATATTCACATTTTTTTCTCGAAAAGTTATTAAGATCTACAACTGTTTTATGAAAATTCTGAAGTAAACTATCGATTTTGATCTAAAAGCGGAGTCCCCTATCATTCCTGTTTGGATAACGTTTCCGGGTTTAAAATTACATCTGTTCAACTTGGAAATTCTCTACTCCTTAGCAACTGCTTACGATAAGTCTCTCAAGATTAATAGTTATACGCTTGCTGTTACCAGACACTCTATGACTTGTGTGTTAATTGAGAGAGATATTACTCAACCAGCTCCGGATGAGGTATGGATTGACACCACTCATAACGGATATCACTCAACTAACTCCTTATTGCTCTCATTGTAGTATGTTTGACCACAATTTTACTATTTGTTATCGCTTGCATCTTCATCTAAGACCGGATACCGCTAAAGATCAGTCACCAACCATTCCTGCTGAGAATATGCAACCCGATCCTCTTTCCAACACCGCAGTTCCTGATGAAGAACACCATACTACATGTACATATTCAAATGTGCTTATACCACTCACTGTATTGAAGAATACTCACTTGCATGCCAAGACGCACGAGAGTGCTCCTTCGATCTGATTAAATATCAGCTGATACAACAAATAGTTGTTTCTAATGTTCAACACCCTACACATATCTGACACACTTTAGACCAATCAACTGATTATGTGAGTCAATCTTCGGATGAGGAATGTCAGGTCTATTCCAGGAGGAGGAAGAAGAATAGAGGTTGAGTCGAGCTTGGGAACTTATTGGATGACACATTGGTTACCACTGACAATGTCACTCATCTTACCAATTTATTAGCTAGCTCCTTCCCAGAATTAGAGGCAGAGACAAAAGACAAAATTGGGTCTCTCTTTAACCACCTGATACTTCGTATTTTGAAACTTTTTGGTTTTTTCTTTTTGTCTCTCATGTATTTTTTTGTATTTCTCCTTTTTGGAATCATTTGAATGTGATGTTTATCGTGTGATCAAGGTGTCATGTTTGGGCCCTCCCACACAATATATCTGTATCATGCTTTCTATTTTATATATTAGCCATTAGGCTTTCTCAAAAAAAAAAAATGTATGCATACAACTATCATTTAATAGAAGCAATATTAAATTCAAGACTTATAAGAGATTTTTCGAGAAAAAAAAATTGATATTACATATGGAAACTCATAATGAAAGAAGAAATTGCCAATGAGTTGTAGCAATACATGGTATTTTTTGTCATAAAAAGATGAAAGCTTGGAACTTATCCATTGGAAATTGTATATATTTAATCTAAAATTTGATATGCATTTGCTGTGCTTGACAATAGTCATTGTCATTTTATGCTCGCCACACATTGGTCATTGNTGAGTTGTAGCAATACATGGTATTTTTTGTCATAAAAAAATAAAAGCTTGGAACTTATCCATTGGAAATTGTATATATTTAATCTAAAATTCGATATGCATTTGCGGTGGTTGACAATAGTCATTGTCATTTTATGCTCGCCACACGTTGGTCATTACATCCCTTTGTAAGTTGAAGTGATTGCGATATTGACATGGAGTTGGTAACTCTGGGTTTTATCTCACTGATACAGATTAATGGTGAGATAGATGAGTCATGAGTTGTGGAAATGAACATATTCGCTTGAAATTGAACTTTGCTTTGTGGTTTTGTTTTGTTTATTTTCCTTATAAGATATCAAAATTGATGACAAAAAAAGATTTTGCAATACTACAATCAAGCAGGCAACACTGTTTTGCAAAAAAAGGGATTCTGAAAGGGAAGTTCCATATTGTAAAAAGTCTAATGTGTATCCTATTAAAATTAAAAGAATGAATTGAGAAATTGTTAAGTAGGAGCATTGCTTCTTCAGGATAGATATTATAGTAAAAGAAAATGTTTCATGCTTATGCATGCTGTAGAGCAAAAGATCATGCATACTAAGTACAAATGTTAAAAGTATTAGAAAATATCAACCTTTATAGAAGAATTGAACGTATAACTTATGAGTCATACAAAAACGTTTCACAAGTAGGTAATGAAGAATAGGCTTAAAAAAATTATATTGGCGTCTAATGTCATTTTATTCTCAGAAGATATACTTTGGAGGAAATTTTGTACTAAAACAATGATAAAAAATTGAGACCAATGCAATGATCTTATTGTGGTCATTGTTTACTTTGAGAAAGGCATCTAATGCTACTAGAATATATTTAGCGGACTTTAGAAAGAAACATGGTTCTATTGAAGTTATCAAAGCATCTTGGAGCAATAATATGCATTGAGAGTTTTTAAGGATAACATCATTACATTAAAAATCTAAACAAGAATCGTGCCTTTTATATTGGTTATGGAGATGTTTGGAGAAAAAATGTCTAGAAGTAGATATTTTGTATGCTATTTACAGATGGCATAATTATGATAAGTTAGTCCTCTTCACAAATTTGATTTAAGTGATATAAAATTTTAGCCAGTGTGGATTTTGTTGAGGAAGGTGGAGACCCGGTCCACTTCCTATTACGGCAGATTCTTTGATAAATTGATTCTAATTTATCTGCTCTTAATTCTTTTCCTTATGTATTTTATTCTCTGTCATAGCTTGATGATTCCCAATCTTTATTTAAAGCAGTTGTCTTCTATTGACAGGAAGAATTAAGGAAAACTTAATTAATTAAGTTTTACCAGATTAATTTCCCGCCCCTCCTGTTAT
>JXCR01136030.1:57679-87608 GCA_002079205.1 Phalaenopsis hybrid cultivar | reverse complement strand
TAGAGAGAGAGAAGGTGAGAGAAAGAGAGAGAGAGAATTCTTTCTTGTAAGTCGACGTTGTCGACGGTGTAATCCTCAAAGCTAATAAAATCCTCTGCAGCTCCGTGGACGTAGGCAATTTGTCGAACCACGTAAATCTTGTGTCGCCTTTTCTGGTGTGATTTTTCTCGATCTATTTTTCGCTTTATCGTCGTTTTTTCATAACAGATTTGATCATCAATAGTTAATATTACCGTAAAAATTAAGCATATTTAATTTTTAGTGGTTATATATCTTATATCTATCGCATAAATAAATGAAGATATTGTCACTATAATTCTAGTTTTAAAGTTAATTATCAAAATGGAGAAGCTTGAAAAGAGTAAAATGTAAGAATAATTTTGAATCCTATGAACTTTAAAAAGCTAAAACTTAACCGACTAGGATATATTGATAGCAGAGTTAACCCAAATCTTAATAGAAAAGCAAATATTATTACTTGAAGCAACTAAGCGATTATAATCAACACTCTTGAAAGTAATAATATAACAACACGATGCCCGAAAATCTGAAATAACAATATTCACATCATGAATAATCAATTTAGGGTAGGATCTCTGGGTGGTGGTTGTGATTAGCAAGGGTTTGACCCTTCGACGATAGCAAGGAGAGGGTGAAGGCTGGAAAGCGCGGTGACATCAAAGGTTGTGGACGGTAACAGAAGAAGGGTAGGAGTTGTGGCAAGGGCAACAAGCTGGAAGGAGAGCAATGATGGTTGTGTGACTGGAACAGTAGAAAACATATGGAAATGGCTATTTCTTCGTAGCTACAACGAGGGGGAATGTTGGCGGAAGCGACGCGGGATGCGGGTAACTGCAAGACAGCAAGAGGACGGTTGTCCAGGGTGGCAACTTTGAGGAGAGGTGGCTGGATTGGGGAAACTGTAGGGTAAGCAACAAGGTGCGGTTGCAACAATGAAGGGCGGTCAGGAGAGGTGTGGGGAGAATGTGAAAGGAAAGATAAACACTACATTGTGAGAGAGATATAACCAGAGCACCACACAAACCCTCAGATACATCTCTCAAAGGGAGAAACGGAAGCCGGTGGCTGTCCTGACATAAATCTTAGCCAAAATTGAATTCCAAATCTTAATATAACATATATATATGAAATGACTTAAAGGAATGAATGATAATATGAAAGAATGTATAAGCAAGGAAAACGAGACTATTTCGTCCCATCTGCCGTGATTGTAAAATCCCGTTGTACTGTAGCAACTACAATTTTTTTTTGTATGTGCAGGAAGCTCCCGCATCAATCTCTCAAGTTTGGGGAGCTTCAATTTCATCCATCAAAGCTTCTGTCTCCTCATAGTAGTCAGGTCGACATCGCTGAAGGTATCAGGAATGCATAATATCCTGAAAAGTCAATCCCCTAAAAAAAATACCTTGGTATTGTAGTAGCTACATCACTATTGACGTATATATCGTGGGAGACATGCGAAAATAATCATGTTTTTCTTTCTTATGCTTTATTTCCTTTTATCTTTAATTCTTTTGTAATCATTTTCTATATATGTGTTACCTTAGGGTTTGAAAGTCAGTTAGTCTTGTGTTTCTTTTAGGATAGCCGTCGAAGTCCATTCTTTTTCCTTCCAGAGTTGTATCCAAATGATTGGGTAGTGTTGCGTTAGTATCTCTCTCTCGATGTGGTGATTATCTTCCATATCCTCTCTACCTCCTTTCCATTTTATTGTTTCACATTCCCCCCTCACTGCCAGTCTCCCTGACAACAGTTCTTTTGTTGTTTTTCTGCAGTTTCCTTGATATTCAGTCCTTTGCATTGCTGCCCTTGCCTCTAGGACCGCATTCCTTTTGTTGTCTGAAAACCCACCACATCCCACTTTGTCGTTCCAGCCTTCCATACTCGTTGTTATCGTCTCCAACCCGTTACCAACCTTGTTGTCATCCTTCTAGTAGTCCACATAGCCCTCCCCATCGATTACCGCCCCTTTCCCAACCTTCTTCGCAGCCTATCCCATCGCTGACCAGTCGCCGACCAGCTTCCAACCACGTCCTTGTTGCAGCCGCCGCTGTTTCTACCCTTTCCCTTGTTGCCATCAACCGCCCTCACACATCGTCATCCGATTGTGTACGGGTTGTCCGGCCCCACGGAAACCACTGCCTTGCTGTTTTATGCGTGCCAATTGTCTTTTACGCCCCCATGCCACCCTCCCAACCCTCATCTACCACTACTACCACTTGGGATCCACCCTCGTTGAGTGTTTGTGTCGTGTTAGTTGCTATTTTCTATTTCAATGTCTTTGATTGTAACCTCTATGTACTTTTTGAGTATTTGTTTTCCCTATTGTGATTTGCATTAACTCTAGTATCATTTGTTTTTAGAGCTAACATAACTCTAGTCCTTTCATAGAGTTTCCTAACATCCGCCATACCCCTCCACTAAAAATTTTCTTTCATACTCTCAAACTATAGTTAAAACTTTGACCTAACATTAATTTTTCGTTGTTGATTTTCAAAATTAACAGTCCTAAATCATTTTTTATGCATATTTCACCTCCCACTCAAAACCCTAGCCATGCCACCAAACAGCTACATGCTCGTACCTGCCTGGAAAGAGATACAGTGAGTGATTTGCCGACTTCAGTGGATGCTTGCAGACATTGAAAATGAAACCTAGGAAAAATTACTCTCTACCTTGATTTGGAGAGTCGAAGGGGAGAATGGGGAAATCCAATGAGGCGGCAGATACAACGCCAGTTCGTACCATCTTACTCCAGACAGAGTTGAACCTCAGGATTTTACAGCCAGCGTATACCTAGGAGAACACCAAAGATAACCCTGTTGGAGAAAAAGTTGATTCAGATTGGAGGGCAAGTGGAACCTATCCACATTCCTAAATCTTTCACAACCGGGAAGTATTGTAAGTGCTACGGATTTTTATATGGTAAATCAAACCGCACAAGCAGGGGCTATTTCACTAAGCTGGGTTTTCATGAAAAATTTGGTAATGACACAATAGACACTGAAGTCAGTTAGGACACAAAGAAGGAGGACCAACTTACAGTTGAGGAGGAAAAGATGTGCATATTCTTAGGCGAACCCGTGGAAGAGGCTCCAACCGACTTCACGGTGAGTGTTCGAGGCAGTCTTGAGTTTGAGGAACTAACACCAAAGTTATGACAATCTCATATAAGAAAAATTCAGACCATTCAGATTTAGAGGGAGGTCCAACTTGTTAGAAATGGGGCCCTTTTGTCTCATGTTTGGAAGATTGCATGAAGTTATTTAGATATTAGATTCAGCTCAGCATGGTGCCCATCATCAGATATCCAGACAGGAGAGATAAAACCTAGCATTAAAATTTGTCTTAGGAGCTTGATGATGAATGAAATTCTTCCATGGGATCCATGTCTTATCAGTGGAGAGGAGGTATCTCCTAAGTGATTGCTAATGAGAGTGGGGCATCCTATCACAGATTTCACTTCAGAGTTGATTTCTCTTCGCATGTTTGTTTTTCAAGTACATTTCGCTAAGTACGAGAAACGGGAGAAGAAGATTTTGAACTTAAGGGCTCAAGATTTACATTTGCGGGAACTTATATCTATATGCATCTCCAGTTCTAGCTCATGATGTGCTAAGAGATGATGCATATTTATTCTATCAAAACGTGCTGCAGAATGACAATACTTATATGATCGGCCTACCAGGGGATTATAATATCTCAGTTATATTCAACGTGGCAGACCTGACTCTGTGCTACAAGGAGCCAGAAGCTTCGACAAATGAAGTCGAAGCTCCTCCAACCCCAGGAGATTGATGTGGGAGCTTTTAAAAAAAAAGAGCTGCTACAGTACCATGAATATATATGTTGTCGGAGACATGCCGAAATAATCACATATTTCTTTCTTATGCTTTATGTCATACTATTTTTAATTCATTTGTAGTCCTTACCTTTTTTTTTTGAAAGCCCAAAGCTATTATATTAAATAAAAAGTAGGGTACATATATATTTTGTGGGAGGTCCCTAACATGACACACTGCTCACACAAAAATCACCATATCAAATGCTTTCAAAAAAGAGAAAATATAACAAAATACATAAAAGATCTAAATAAAAAATCAAAAAGTGTCAAAATAAGAGTATCAGATAGCTGGAGAGTGACCCAATTTTGACTTGTCTCTGCCTCTGGTTCCAGGGAAGAAACCAACTAATAAATTGGTCAGATGAGTGTCATTGCCAGTGGTAACCAATGTATAATCCAATAGATTCCCTAGCTCGAGTCGTCCACCGTCCTTCTTCTTCCTCCTCGTATAGACCTGTCATTTCTCATCCGAAGATTGACTCACCTGATCAGCGGAATGGTCTGAAGTGTGCATGATGTGTGTGTTGTTGAGCATTAGAAGCAACTGCTTGTTGTAACAGCTGATCGTTTATTAGATCGAAGGAGCACTCTCGTGTGTCTTGGCATGTAAGTGGGTCTTCTTCAATAACAGTAAGTAGTATCAACACATTTGGATCTGTACCTGTAATATGGTGTTCTTCATCTGGAACTGTGATGTTGGAAAGAGGATTGGTTTGCACCTTCTCAGTAAGGATGGTAGGTGATTGATCTTGAACGATATTCGACCTTAGATGAGGATGCAAACGATAACAAATAGTAGAAATGTGGCGAAACATACTACAATGAGAGCAATAAGGAATGTGTGGTTCTATTTCAACTTTTTGTCAATGCCCGTTGTGAATAGTGTCATCCATATCTCATTCGGAGCTGGTTAAGTAATATTTCTCTCAACTAACACACAAGCCACAGAGGGTCTGGTGATGACAAGTGTAAGACTATCCGCCTTGAGAGGCTTACGGTAAGCAATTGTTAAAGAGTAGATAATTTTCATGTTGAACAGATGTAATTTTAACCCTAAAAACTTTATCCAAACAGAAATGATAGGGGACTCCGCTTTTGGATCAAAATCGACAGTCCACTTCATAATTTTCATAAAACGATTGTCGATCTTGATAACTTTTTGAGAGAAAATGCGTGTGTAATCGACATCGTGAGATAACTGAATTAGTATATGTCTACCGTCAAGTAGGTCAATGTTCCAACTGTTCAATAGTTTCATAGCATTAAACTCTTTTAGAATGATCTCCAGTTTTGGGTGACCATAAAGAAATTTCCCCACTAAAGCAAAACGCTAAAAGGACACGAAAGTATTGATTTCAACCTTAGTGAGAATCAGAGCAGGTTTCTCATTTTTTTTTCAAGCTTTTTAATAAAAGTGTGATCACCGCCACCTTTAAGAGCATCGTGGAAAGATTGTAGAACATTGCAGGACTTACCGATACCAAAATCAGGTTCTAAAATTGAAATAGGGGCACGAGCAAGAATGAGAAAGTCGTCGGCAATGACATTGCATAGGAACAGAGCGTCGAGGCCATCTCCCTCACAAGATGGTCACAGTCAGAAAAGGAAACGAGCAAACTTCAGATGCTGTCTGTCGGGCTCGCTTTGTCTGGAGCGAGCGAAGAGACGGCCGCAAGAAGAGAGGTCGTCGGCTACGGGAGACGACTGCGGGAAATAACATCGTCGTCAATGGAATCAGACGACGACGACAGGAGAGACTATAGTTTTAGCCACGTGAACGTCGTCGTGGGAGACGCCGAAGAGAAGGGAAGAAGCCGAGAGATTCACCACCGGGAATCGCCATAGGACGAAACACTAGCAGAGCGTGCCACTGCCGATGTCGTGTGTATATATATATATATATATATATATATAGTCTTCTTCGCCTGGCTTTGCTAGGGCGATGGCGAACCCGAGCAACAACTACGGTCGTTGTTTCCTCTTGCGTTGTGCTCGTTTCTGTTCGTCTCCCCCACTGCTCCCTCGCTTTGAGACAATGCTCGTCTCCCGCCTTCCGATCTCGCGAGCTTTCCTGGCTCGGGATTTCAGGCTCTGCGACTCCTCTGCGGCCCCTCTAATCGCCTGTTTTGCAGCTTTGTCTCGCGGGTACTGCTTGCGATTTCCGCGTCCTCTGCGCTTGTCCTGTCTCACAACGTTTATTTTGACGCCGGTTTTTCACTCGTCTGATTTCTTCTCTAAACTCTGAACATCACACATTTCTTTTGGGATAGCTTCAGACAAATCGTATGTAGCTGCCCTCGCCGATCTCCGCGCCTCAGGCACACCAAAATCGTCATCTTTTCCTCCGTTGTTTGAGTGGGCGGAGGACATCAAGAAACCAAGTAGGATGAATGGGAAGTCTGCCATCTTTTTTATTAGAGCTGAAGGTATTCAACTTCCTTCCTACTGTTGTCTGAATTTGGTTGAGAAATTTCTATATGGTCATCCCAAAATGGAGTTTATTCGCAAAGAATTTGAATTTATGCACCTTGTTGGAGAATGAAAAATTAGGCTATCATATGAGAGATACATACTTATTTAAATTAGTAATGAAGACAACTACATGCTCTTATTTGCTAAAATGATAATATGAATTGATAACAGAGCAATGTAGATTCTAAAATGATTTGTGGATTTTGACTCACAGTCGGAACCACCAATCATTCCGGTTTGGATTCGTCTCTCTGGTTTGAAATTCATTATTTTTCTTAAAAAATATTGTATTCTATTGCCTCAGCTTATGAGAAGCCACTCAAGACGGACATTCATACTTTTAATCTGTCCCATTCTTTTGAAGCCAGAGTACTTGTTGAAAGAAACATCACTTCACCCGCTTCTAAGGAAATTTGATTGGGCACACAACACCATGGATATTGGTAGAAGGTAGAGATTGAACATTTTCCGTCGTATTGTTCGAACTGTCGTATGTTCGGACACTCTAGTTCTCAATGTCACCATCTGCACGCCCAACTCAGGCCAAAAAAGCAAACTGCTCCGCTAGAGTTTGTGATTCCATCTCTTCCTCATCAGCTCTCAGTTTTTGACACTATTGATCATCAGAAGGATATCCCGGATGACGTCACTATCCATGCAGACAATATGACAACTATTCAGTCTCTAGTTGTAGCTCCCTCGTCTTTGGAATCTCCTATTGTGGGTGAGAGAGTTTCTTCAGACCTCGCTTGCCCTAGAAACTATCACCGATAATACAAGTGGAAATACTTCTACTGCTTTACAACCGCCTGATCAGGTCCAGAAAAATGTTAATATTACTCAGGCTCATGGGGATCAAGACGTGCAACGACCTACACCTATCCGACCACCTTTGGAATCTACTGATCAAATGAGTCAATTATCGAATGAGGAATGATAGGTCTACACATCCAGGAGGAAGAAGAAAAACGAAGATCTACTTGAGCTCAGGAATCTGATGAATGATACTTTGGTTACTACGGGCAATGATACTCACCTTACCAATTTGTTAGCCGCTCACTTTCGAGAACTAGAGGCTTTCTGGTTTTTGACCTTTTTGTATATTTATTTTATCTGAGTTTTTGTGTGTGTTGTATTGTATGAGTTAGGCTTTCTTTTGGGCCCTCTCATATTTTTTTAGAAAAAGCCTGAGGTCAAATATATTAATACGGAAAAGATACAGAAATGTTGTATGAGAGGGCCCAAAAGAAAGCCCAACTCATACAATACAACACACAAAAACTTAGATAAAACAAAGATACAAAAAGGTAAAAAATCAGAATGCCACAAAAGTACTCGGGACGTCCCAATTTAGTTCACTTGTTGAAATACACATCTAGTTCTCTAGTCCTCCTACCAAAAGTGCTCGGGCTAACAACTTCGTAAGGTGAGTAGCATTGCCCGTAGTAACCAAAGTATCATCCATCAGATTCCTGAGCTCAAGTAGATCTTCGTTTTTTTTTTCCTCCTGGATGTGTAGACCTGTCATTCCGCATCCGATGATTGACTCATCTGATTAGTAGATTCCAAAGGTGGTCGGATAGGTATAAGTTGTTGCACGTCTTGATTCCCATGAGCCTGAGTAATATTAACATCTTTCTGGACCTAATGAGACGGTTGTGAAGCAGTAGAAGTATTTCCATCTGTATTATCAGTGATAGGTTCTAGGGCAGGCGGGGTCTCAAGAAACTCCCTCTCCCCCACGATAGGAGGTTCCAATGATGAGGGAGCTACAACTGGAGATTGAATAGTTGTCATATTGCCGGCCTGATCAGAAGGAGATGGAATCACAGCCTCTAGCAAAACAGTTTGCTTTTTTGGTCTGAGGTGGGGGTGTAGATGGTGACATTAAGAACTCAAGTGTCCGAACATAGTGTAGATGGTGACATTAAGAACTCAAGTGTCCGAACATACGACAGTTCGAACAATACGACGGAAAAGGTTCAATCTCTACCTTTTGCCAATATCCATGATGTTGTGTGCCTAACCAGATTTCCTTAGGAGCTGGTGAAGTGATGTCTCTTTCAACAAGTACTCTGGCTTCAGAAGTACGGGACAAATTAAAATTAGGAATGCACGTCTTGAGTGGTTTCCCATAAGCTGAGGCAATAGAGTACAATACTTTTTGAGAAAAATAATGAAATTTCAGAACAGAGAGACGGATCCAAACCGGAAAGATTGGCGGTTCCGTCTATGGGTCAAAATCCACATACCATTTCAGAATCTTCATTGTTCTGTTATCAGTCCATATTGTCCTTCTAGCAAATAAGCGCATGTAATCTTCTTCATTACTAATTTGAATAAGAATGTGTCTCCCATCTAATAGCCTGATTTTTCATTCTCTAACAAGGTGCATAAATTCATATTCTTTGCGAATGTGCTCCATTTTGGGATGACCATATACAAATTTCTCAATCAAATTCAGACGACAGGAGGAAGCAAGTTGAATATCTTCAGCTTCTGTAAAAAAGATGACAGACTTTCTATTCTTCCTACCAGGTTTCTTGATGTCCTCTGCCCACTCAAACAAATGAGGGAAAGATGATGATTTTGGTTTGCCTGAGGCATGGACACCGGCAAGGGCAGCTGCATATGATTTGTCTAAAGCCATCTTCAAAGATAGTTGCGACGTTAGAGAAGAAAGCAGACTTGGAAAAAATCGCGTCGAAATAGTCGAAGCTAAGAAAGGGATGGCGGGGTGAGACGGGACGAGCACAGAGAACGCAGAAATCGCAATCGCAAGCAGTTCCTGCGAGACTGAGCCGCAGAAATGCGAGCGGCGAGAAGGGCCGCAGAGGATCGAGCACAGAACACGCAAGCGTGAGACGAGCCTCGTCTCAGAGTTGGAAAAAGCGGGGGAGACAAAATAGAAATGAGCGCGAAGAAGCCGAGAGGAAACAACGAAGCCGAAGTCGTAACTGTTGCTAGGGTTCACCATCNGCCATATATATATATATATATATATATATATATATATATATATTGTATTAGGGCGTGGATGTCAGTTTTTTGTATGTTTTGTTTGGTGTAGCCGTAAACATCTTTTCTTCTCCCTTCGAGGGAAACATCAATTTGATTAGGCTCAATAGTTACATGTTAAAAATAACTATTTTAATAATATATTATTTTTTTGAGCTAACCGACGGCAAGTTGGCCGAATTGAGATGTGACATTTGGTGGGCCCTTTGCGTGAAAAAATTTCACTTCTAGTCTTTACTAAAACAACAAAAGACCTGTGGGCTTATGTATTGTTGTCAGGATGTACGCCCAAGGGATATAATTATTCTTGGGTTTAGATATAATGCTTACTTGAAAAAGAAAAATAGAAGAAACAGGTATTCTCTTGTTCATCTTTGATAGGTATGCAAATTGTTATTTCTCTTCCTATTTCTTATTCCTTTATGAAAAGGGAAAAGAATTGGCTATTCTCGTCAATATTTAGCCATTTCTCTTGAGCTTTAACTTGAGCGTCAATGGGCCCATAGTAGAAACTGGGAGTCTTTTGTTGTGGTGTTCAAACTCTCTGTTGTCCATCGACCAGCAAGAAAATCGATTCTAGACATGGACAACTTAATGTAGTAATGACTCGTCTGGTAATATTTTTCTTTGGATTTATAAGTTGGTTATTCAAAGTTACTTTTTGTTGCAGGTGCTAGTAGCAGATGCGGACATATTAACTCATTCATTGGCTGAATCTTGGGCTGATCTAGTCTATTTGCTACAGAAAGAGGGTGATTACTCATATATAATTTCTGCCTCAAGTTCATTTGGAAAGAATGTGTTACCACGGGCTGCTGCTCTTCTTGATGTTTCTCCTATAACTGATGTTATTGAAATATCCGAGCCTCATTTGTTTGTCAGGTTACTTTCAAACAAATTTTCTTCAAAATTAATTAATTTCAGGGGCATTAATTATTAATTTTCTTGTTAATTGCTTTCAAGGTTAAAATTATATAGTTATTACTCTTAGATTTTCATCTTCTTTTATTTTCATAAGGATCGCGTTCTACTAAATTCTGTTGAATGATTATTTATAAAATATTATGTATCCTATCCCATAAAATAAAATGTTCGGAAGTTTTCTTCTATTACTATATCTTATCTTTACATTCTCCAAATATTTTTTTAAAGAAAGAAATATCTTATATCTTTTTGTATCTTTTTGGCTTATTTGGAAGATTATGTTGGTTTTCGTGGACACATTTTTATTTAAGGATTATCTTTTGGAGTTAGTGTCTTATACTTTTATGTTTACTACCTTGCAAAGTGGATCCCTCAATTTTGGATGCAATTGTTTAATTTTTGTTATTCTTAAAGTTTGCCAAGACAAACCTATAAACTCCCCATTTTTCTCATTGATGGAGTATACAAACCTCTCAAGCTCATTTTCTTTAGGTCAACAAAGAACCTTCGTATTTATAGTAGTTAGATTAATCCTTATGTGAGTTTAAAGGGGTTATTTGTTTCACAAATAGTANATAAAATATTATGTATCCTATCCCATAAAATAAAATGTTCGGAAGTTTTCTTCTATTACTATATCTTATCTTAACATTCTCCAAATATTTTTTTAAAGAAAGAAATATCTTATATCTTTTTGTATCTTTTCGGCTTATTTGGAAGATTATGTTTGTTTGCATGGACACATTTTTATTTAAGGATTATCTTTTGGAGTTAGTGTTTTATACTTTTATGTTTACTACCTTGCAAAGTGGATCCCTCAATTTTGGTGCAATTGTTTACTTTTCGTTATTCTTAAAGTTTGCCAAGACAAACCTATAAACTCCCCATTTTTCTCATTCATGGAGTATACAAACCTCTCAAGCTCATTTTCTTTAGGTCAACAAAGAACCTTCGTATTTATAGTTGTTAGATTAATCCTTATGTGAGTTTAAAAGGGTTATTTGTTTCACAAATAGTTNAGAGTTTCAAAGGCGGGAATAGGCAATCACACAGTGAAATTTAAAATTTTGCATTTTCATTTCTATCACTAAGAGTTTATCATCCAAATAAATAGAAAAAGTTATTAAAGAAATTAATTTAGNGAGATGTTAGAAGTGAGTTCTAGAAGTCGGTTTTGGTTGGTGTACTGGTTGGAAATATCACTGACTCAACTTGGGGGTTAGAGTTTCAAATGCGGGAATAGGCAATCACACAGTGAAATTTAAAATTTTGTATTTTCATTTCTATCACTAACAGTTTATCATCCAAATAAATAGAAAAAGTTATTAAAGAAATTAATTTAATTAACAAATAATAAGTTTATATTTATGTTTGTTGTTATGGTCTTCTTTATACATTCTTTCCTCTAGTGCTCATTAGTTTTTTAAAAGCTTATACCTAAAAAAAATTAAAACAATATAATAAGGTATCTAAAATAATTCAATAGTAATCACACTTCTAAACTATAGTAACCCATAGAAAAGAAGAGAATATGCATGTTGGTCTTTTCCAATATGTTCAAGAAAATCATATAATAGTTTAAATCATTATTTATGATATTTTCTCATAGAAGAAATTTAAATATTTATACATCAACTCATACTCTAAACTTTCATATCTATCTCAGAAGCATCGTCTAAACATAACCCAACACACCAATGGTTTATATATACCTTGTCAACACAGTGGGCTGTAAAACATGTATCACACCCCAACTGACCCCCTTAAGGTTTGGTTGAGGTGTGACAGAGGTAGATAATTCGATCAGACTAAATTCTCATCAATACTCGTCATGACTTGTAAAATCAGGACCCAATGAGTGATGAAGTAGTCTAACTAAATTGTCGCCCGCAAACATACTTTATATATTTCATATCATAATTCATTCATATTCATATAAATTCGGTAGTGTGGAAATCATAATATCAAAGCCTATATATCTATACAGAGTTGCTAAATCTAACATAAATAAAATACGTACTCAAAATACTATACAAGCTTTCAAAACTATAAATACAAAAATTGTAAGAGTTACAATTGACTACTCGCTTTGGTGCTCCTTACTCTTTCATTAAAGTAAACAATGCAGAGTGAGCAACAACGATTTTTGCGAAATAATTAAAACTAAAATAAGATTTTATATATGGAAAATAAACGTGTATGCTCGTATGTCTTTATGTATCCACACACAAGTTATAACATTCTAGAATCGTATAACATATGTAAATGAATCAAAAACTTATTCATAGCAATGTCGCTTATAAATATATGTCTCAACTATTTTCATGTCATGTTATATCATTTGTCGTCACCCTGCCTTAAAAGTCATATTAATTATTGATAAATGTTGCCTCCCTAACATAACAATTATCAATAGCTCCCTTAATATCAATGGTTCTCTACGTTCCGTCACTGTTTGATTACAACAATTTTTAAAATTTTGTCACCACCTAAACACCAGGAGTCGAGAATGCCATATCCTTGTATAATGTGCTTGTAAGCACCTGTGTAATAATGCACCCATAATATCACTTGTACATTTAAATCAACATTTCAGTATTAAGTATTCATTACAGGCACTTTATATATCATTTTTGAATCATAGCAAATATATACTTGCAAGCAATGATTTCATAAGAATATTGATTGTATCATAACATAACATAATATCACATGTATTCTAAGAGAAGTCAACTTACATTCATACGTTTAATGCATATATTGACAATAATATGTAAGAAATTTTAAATACAGTAGTGTCAAACATGGAATCACATATAGACAATTATTTTTCTTAAGTTAGAATAAGATTATTTCACCTGACTAAACGAAACAACCGTAAGACGAGTTCTCACACGCTCATCTCGAGCTCAACGTCTCGTATAAATAATATGGAAATCGTGGACGAAGTAGGCATCATGGAATCACAACTCGCTTCGTGATTTATCCAAATCATAACTTATTTGTCAAAACATACCTCAAACATGCGTCTCGACATAAATTCACCATTCTAATACGACCCTTTATCTTTCCTTTTTTTCATATTCCCTTAACCGTCCTCTCCCATGGCTGATTTTATGCTAATAGACCTTACAGAAGCTCGCAAGCCAAGTTCAATGCTTCCGAAACAATTTTGACTCCTGCTACGACTATCAGAAATGAATAAATGCACAAATTTGTGGCAAACGTCAAAATAGAAACAAGAGGAAGGAAATGAATGTTTAGAATAGCGTAAAAGAGTGATTTGTACTCATTAATTTCTTTCCCAAAGCTTTGGATTGCAGCCTGCGGCTCCCAAACCGTTGCTCGCCTGTCTGCTATGGTGCAGGATTGCACAGAGCTCGCAGGATACCTCCAGTCAAGCAAAAACAAACAAAGATGGGGAAAATAAGGAAATGCGGCATTTTATTTCACCACCCACCTCCCTTTCCCCACAGTCGTTCAATCCCATCTAGCCGCTACATGCGTGAGAAAGTACGCGAGTCGGTCGGCTATAATGAGGGATATGAGATACGAGAGATTAGGAACGTAATTAAGGTTAATTAAGGATTTAAATTAAATTTATTATTATCTTCAATATTTTATATTTCATAATTTGAACATAATTCATATATAGTGTTTTATATCGAATTGTTTGATTTCATGAGTAGAATTTTATAAAAATAATTTGATTGAATTTTGAGAGATGCTAAATTTGTGGTACTTTTAAAATTTATTGAATTTCTACCTAATTTGCATATTTTGAACGTTATAACATGTTCACTATTGTCTGAGGTGAAAATGTGTCTACTCATTTAAACATTAATTTTTAAGAAAGAGAATCAGAGACTTCATTTGGACGAGTAATTGAGTTATCAAATGAGAGGTGCTGGTCGCATTAATCATGTTAGAATTTTCCTATTTAAATTTGTAGTAGTTGTTTTAAATTGAGATTATTAGTGTGGATAGTAAGTTCTACTCAATGATGTCAAATTTTGACAATTTCAAATTGTCGAGTTAGGAGGTTGAAAAGTGTTATCAAAATTACTTGAAGTCATGAGAGGGAGAGGGAGAGGGAGAGGGAGAGAGAGAGAGAGAGAGAGAGAGAGAGAGAGAGAGAGAGAGAGAAATTTTACTTTTATGTTTTTTAATATAAAAAGATATGTAAATACCTAAAGTAATCTGCATTTTGAAATATTATATGATTTTTAGTATAGAAAAATTGTAGACTCGAAAAGGTGAATAAGAGAATTAATGAAGTTGATAATTTTTTGTTTTGCCTTTTAAGATACTGAATAAAGTAGGACATCGAGGGTTAAGTGGCTACTAGAATTATGAACAAAAGATTCAGTGAATGATAATGTTTTTATATTTCAATAATATTCTTCTTTATTAATATATTCCTGACTTCATGACACAAGGGATTTTTCTCCAAAAGTTGAACAGGTTTGGCCCGAATCAGTTCAGTTGAGAGAGGGGGCTGAATCGGCCCCCTCCCTCCCTCTTTTCATTACACAGGAATTTTCTAACCTTTCTATTCTCATTTTCCGCTCATCTGACATCTATTTATATGTGCTTTTAGGTCTCAGGGTTTCAGATTATGTTATTTCTGATTTTCAGATTTGTGAGGACACTCGCCGACATCCTAATTTCCTCTAGAGGGTTGTATCTGATTGTTAGGGTGGTGCTTTGGCTGTATCATCATCCAACTGTTCCCTTTTCCCGTTGTCGCAACTCCCCTCCTTTCAGCAAAAGCTTCTGTTTCCTTGCCAGCCCCTGCAACCTTCCAAGCTGCGACACCTGCTGCCCTCTAAACCGAAGCTTTCTCCCCTCCTTGCTGATATAACTCACGTTTCCCTTCCAAAACCAACATCTACAAGTTTCCTTTAATTTTACTTGCACTTTGCTTTTTCTAAGCCACAAGCGATTGTGTCAGCCTACCTCTCTGACAGCAGCCTTGTCCAAAGGCGTAGTTCCTACGACTTTCCAAATCGCAACACCTTCTACTCTCTAAATTGCAGCCTTCTGTAATAATATTTGGGTTTGCTTGTCGTTTATTTCATGTTTTGAAGTGTCGTTGTAATCAATTTCAATTTCAATAATAATATTTGGGTTTTTATTATGGCTTGGGCTTTTCTCTTTTCGTGTATTTTGGTATCAGAGCTAGTTCAACTCTAGTCTTATTCTGGGGTTTCCTAGTGCCTGCCCCTTCCTAAGCCACTCTCACAAAATTTTCTTTTCCCAATTCCCAATTCTCTAGCAAGAATTTGAACTAAACCTAATTTTTGCGTTGTTGATTTTCAAAACCAGCAACATCAAATTAATTTTTTGACAATGTCAACAAGCTCCTGTAGCCTCTTTCACCTCTCATTCCTATAACCTTAGTCATGCCACTAATGAGATACATGCTCGAGCCTACCTGGGATGAGATACAACGAGAGCTTCGCCGCCTTCGGCGGATGCTTATGGATATTGAAGTGGAAATCCAATGGGAGGCTATCCTCGAGCGTGATCCGAAATTTCAAAGGGGGGAACGAGAAGATATGAAGTTGAAACAGAAAAGACAACGTCAGTTTCTATTAACTTTTTACCACCAAAAGTTGCTGACTCTAGCTTCCGAAGTGGCAGCACCAAGCAACTTCCCTTGCTGCTATTCAACAAAGCTAATCTACAAGTTTTTCATAGCCAAAAAATGTTGCAAGTGCCACAGATTTGGACATGTGAAAGCAGAATGCACAACTAAGGAAGTGATCTACTTCACCGAGGAGAGTGTCATGGAAAAGTTAGGAAAATACACCGCAGACACTGAAGACGACGAGGACATTAATGAGGAGTACCAACCGCCAGTTGAAGAGACGAGCGGTGATCAGGAAGAAGATACCTACTTTAGAGAGGATTCACATTTTTCAGCCAATGAGTAAGAGACATCACCAAATATAGTTAATCCCGAGATAGAGATTCTAGCTGAGGTAACGATCACTACACTAGAAGGTAGGAGCATGAGATTATGTTTCCTCGAACTAGCATCTTATAGTCAGTGAGAGGAACATCAATATGAATGATCTTAGATGTCTACAAAGATTATGAGTTTGAGGAGCCGACATAAGATACAAATCCACCCCGGATAAATAAGATGCAGAATTTTCAGATATATCCCTCTGGAGATGCTTTGAAGGAGGGAGGTCTAGCATGTTAGGAATGAGGTCATTGTATTTCATGTCGAGAACATTATATAGATTTATTCAAATATTACTTTCAGTTCAACATGGGACATCTCGTCAGATGTCCAAACGCGAGAGATTAACCCCAGCTTTGAAATTTCTGCAATGGGATCCAGGTCCTATCTATGGGGAAGAGATCTCTTTTGAGGAGGAGCTAGTGATAGCGGTGCAGCCTGCCACAAGTTTCAACCGAGAGTGGATTTCTACTCACACACTAGGCTATTAGTTGCACCCAACCAAGTTCAAGGAAAGGAAGAAGCAGGTTACAACTAGGACGCGATACCTGATTCACAGAGATACTCGTCTAGCATAGTTCTAGCTTAGGTCATGCCAAAGATGGATAGATAACTCTTCTATTAGAATGTGCTTTGGAACGACAATGTCTACTTTTCCGACGTGTCAGAGAACCTCACGCCGTACCACGAGGAGTCAAAAGCTTCGACAAATGAGGTCGAAGCTCCACCAACTCCGGGAGAATGAGACAGGGTTTTTCTCCAAAAGTGGAACAGGTTTGGTCTGAACCGGTTCGGTTGAGAGGGGGGCTGAACCAGCCCCTCCCTCGCTCTTTCATTCGGCGGGAATTTTTTCGTTTTCCGATTTTCATTTCCCGCCCATCCCACATATATTTATACGTGCCTTTAGATCTTAGGGTTTCAATTTATGTTATTTCTAATTTTAGATTTGTGAGTACAACCGCCGGCATCCTAGTTTTCCCATGAGAGTTGTATCCGATGTTAGGGTGGTGCGCCGGCTATGTCCCTCTCCCGGATGGTGATTATCTTCCCTGATTTTCACATCAACCTCAACTCTTTGCCACTTGCTAGATTCCCCACCCAGCTGCATCATCTAACAGCTCCCTTCTCCCACTGCAGTAACTGTCCTCCTTTCCGCAAAAGCTTCTTGTTTTTTGCCGTTGATCCTACCATAACCCCTGCAGCCTTACAAGAAGCGAGACCTGCTGCCCTCCAAACCGAAGCATTCTCCTCTCCTTGCTCATGTAACCCACGTTTCTCTTCCAAAACCTTCAGCTACAAGTTTTCTTTAATGTCACTTGCACTTTGCTTTTCTGAAGTTACAGGTGACTGTGACAACCTATTTTCCCTCTAACAGTAGACCAGTCCAACTACTCCCCCCCTCCAAAGCTATAGTTTCTGCGGCTTTCCAAATCGCAGCACTTGCTGCCCTCCAAACCGCAACCTTTTGTAATAATTTTTGGGTTTGTTTGTCGTTTATTTCACATTTTGAAGAGTTGTCATAACCAATTTCAATTTCAATAATAACATTTGGGTTTTTTTATGGCTTGGGCTTTTCTCTTTTGGTATCACTTTGTTTATGTTCTATTCTAGTATGATTTAAATTAGACTAGATTCTTTATGTTGTTAGGTAGGAAAATATACATGTTAAATTGTTGTACAATAATTTTCCCATAAAATTATTAGATTATTGCATGACATTTAGATTCTCTTAGAGTTGCATACATCATATTATTTCTTGATCTTAAGAGTTTATTGGATGTGCATTTATTTATTTGAGATAAATAAATTGTCTCATAAGAAAATAATATTTATTATGATGAATAAATAAAAATATTGTATACATGTGTTTGTATATGCTTGCAAAAGACAAAGTTCACTCTCGTATGGTACTAGTCGAGGACTCCAAAATACCCGCGTGTGTAAATATTTTCCTATCATTTTATGACATTTAGATCATCAACCGTTATGCCGATGTGGGAGTATCGACTAAGGGTGAATAGGTAACCTAGGACCACAAATAATTTTGAAATTTAGATCACTAACTGCTACGTTGATGAGATAGTATCAAGCGGGGTGAGTAGAGCCGATAGAGTATGTATCAGCCAAGAGTATGTTAGGTTGAATTTAATGGTGCTCTTGAGACGGATGTGAACATTAAGAGTGAAGTATACAAAAGTTAAAAATTAAATCTTCAATAGTAAAGCAAAAGTTGATGCATGCAGAAAAAAATTGATTTCTATCATAAGCAAATATCATGAATTTATTATTTAAATTACTATATAATTTTCTAGAACACATTAGAAAAGATTAACATACCTATTGCCTCATTTTCCTGGGTTACTATAGTTTAGAAGTATAATTGTTCCTGAGTTATCTTCTTAGATAACTTATTATATTGTCTTAATTTTTTTTAGATTTAATGTTTTAAATAAAAGATGAGCACTATAAAGAAAGAATGTATACAAAAGACGATCTTTGCAAATAAAAAGTAAATTTATTTCTTTGGTGGTTCTCTCTATTTACTTGGTATGGTAAAATGTTAGTGGTAGAAATGAAAATAGAAAATTTTAATTTTATCATCCGAACATCCATTCTTTTCTTGGACATTCCAAACCCTTGGGTCGGGTCGTCACAGAAAATGACTTTAAAGAAGTTGTAAATTATTCTTATTGAATTAAAGAGTTTATGACTAGGGGATTGAAGTTAGTGCTTCATGTTACCACTAGGCTTTCATGTCATGATTGTATGGATTATGGACACACATACAGACACCTCCCAACAAACTCTGCCACTGGATCTGCTACTACCGAAATTAATTCAAATTTACTCATTTCACTTGAGCTCACTTCCGAAATTCCCTTTAAATCAATTGATGAAACAAATCATGGCACTGAGTGGGAGTTAACGCTTGCTGATGTGTATTTTTTTCTTGATTTCAATTTGTTTTTTTTTCAAGTTTGAAGTAGTATTTTTAGAGGAGAGATCTATTTGAAAACTAAATTATGACTCTTTTAAAACCGTGGACTAATTTCCTATCATTGCATCCTAGAACGAGTAAATATTGCGTTAAAGATACTTGAAATTGATAATCAAAAGATTCCTTAAGTTTAGAATGAAAGGGATATGGGATGTGCGGGCAATCAATTTGGTCTAGCTAGGTTGGTTTTTGTACAAAACAACTTGATTTCTTTGAATTTCAGCTTAGTGGTCGTTTGATTGGAAGTGTTTTAATTGTACTACTTTTGAAATACATGACCTTTAACTTTTTAGTATTTGGTTTGAAGTAAACTAAATCCAAAGTATTTTTTTGAGGAATTTAAACTTTAATATAAATAAAATAAAACAAAATAAAATATTTTGAGAAATTTAAAGATGTTGGTTTAATGAAACAAACAACTCAATTTCGTTAAATAGGAAACGATAGATGGAGGGGCTGTGGGATTCATCTGCTTAGAAAAGTGAATTGTGGGAATAGTTGATAGAGAGAACAAGAAAGGAGACACATTGTGTGCAAGGGGAAAGACAAAGCCAATGGGAGAGAAACAATGCATGCCAATGTTGTGCAAAGCAATTATTGATTGACACACATATTGTCTCATTTTTCATTGAATTATTATTGTCTAAGAGTATGAGTATTTATTAGTCGTCTAGCTTACTGTTATTTTAAACTAACTTTTCAGGTTTAATTATTTATTAAAAGATGAGTGATAGACAAGAAAATGTTTATAGATGACAGGGACAATAAAAAATAAGGTAAAATTTAAATGTATTGCTTTAATTAATAATTTTATTGGTTCTTTCATTTGTTAAATATTAGTTATAAAAAATGAGTATAGAAAATTTTTATTTTCACTGCCCGACGGTTTGTTCCCGCCTTGGTAAATTTCAAGCTCCTAACTGAGTCGTGACATGAAAGATTTAAATTTGATAATTTAGAGTAACTACGAAGTAATAAATATTTCACACATTATTGAATGGATAAGAATATCTAGTTCAAATTTAAAATAGTAAAGTGAGTGATATATTTAAATAATAAAATTTGATATATTTTTCGTGTGCATTTATTATATAAATATTTACTTACAGTTGATTTATTAAGGAGATGATGGCTAAGAATTAAGTGATATGATAAGTCATCGAAGGATTGTTGTGGGTAATTATTTCTACTTATACTAAATTTAGTTTTTTTTTTTTTTTACTCATTTCATGTTTTCAAAGATTTAAATCATGATGGTATAAACAAATCAAATGAACGTGTAGTGTTTTAGAATATTTTGTTGAAAGTTTAACAAATATTTTAATGATTAAAAAACTTTTAAGAAAAATCAATTGAAATAAATGTACAAGTTAATTATACGAGTCACTTCCGTATGGTACTTTTTAGTGTTGCTATTGTATCTGTGTATGAAAATTGAAATAAAAGTAATTAGAAAAGCATATGAAAATGGTTGTATCTTAATTGGTAGAGAATTTTCAATAGTGCTCATGAGGTGACTTCTTATATGAAATGTAATGAAAATTGTTTAAAAAAGTTCTAATTAAAGAAATGCTAATATTTAAAGTTTTAATTGAATAAAATTTTAATGTTTAATAATCATTTAGGAATATTTACGTTAAGAGCATATGCATAGAAGTTTAATGTATAATAAAACTGTAATCATTCAATAAGTGGCTATATAACTCAACCTATTGTTTAAATATTTATTTCATAAATAGCTCATTTGAATGGAGATGATAGATAAAGAAGAGTATTTGTTGGAGTAAATGAAAATAGGTATCAAACAATTTTTTTTTTGTGTTTAATCTTTTTTCCTTGCTTGTATTATGATAAACCGGGCATTCGTTTGAGTGTTGTATTAGTGGCACTTTACCATTTGGATGTAGTTGTTGATTATTATATATGTTAGACTTGTGTATCTATAATGTTTGACCGCCAGTTCCGGTTCTGAAATTTCAAGCTTTCGAGCCAAGTTGTGACAAATAACTAAATTACTTTTTTTAGTATGCTCTAAAATCACCTGAATTTGACAATTCGAGAATGCAACACATGAACTTTTGCACTTCAGTAAAACTTGTGATTTGCAATCCCCACCTTTGCATAGCAATGCTACCACTTGTGCCTCTACACTTAACTCTGCTTTCACTTCTTACGAGACTGCATCTTCACTTGCCACATCCACATGATCATCACTCAGAAAACATGGCGTCTCTATTGTCCAGCCAAATATTAGAAAGTTATTTCTTAAATTTAAAAAATACTAAATTTACTTTATATTTTATTTAAATTGCCGAATTTTAAATATTTGCATCCAAAAAAGCCTTTAAACTGTTTAGAACTGGCTTGTTTGCTTGAGACAGGAATAGGCATAGTGATGTCTAAGTTAGGAAACTCGACAGGCTAGGAAGTCTGTGTCCTTTGGCCAGTGACTCATACTTGTTTGGTGACTTCAACTACATTCATTAAACAGGACTTAATTTTGACTGCCTTGTTTTTCTGTTCCTAATGAGACTTATAAATGAGGTTTGAAGCCTAAGCACCTTTGGAAGATTGTAAATGCCCAATAAAACCATCTCTCACAAATTTTTAATGAAATTATTAAGATTATTATTTTATTCAAGAGTCAATGAAAGGCTTTCCTCGTTTTTGGTTCCTCAAAGTTTATGAAGTTTCCTTGAATCATAACTCAGCATCTATATACAAATTTGATAGAACTTGAAAGGTTAATTTTTAAAACTACTTTTGAGAAAAATTGAAAAGCTTTTGTGGGAATCAATTAATGACAACAAGTGGGGCAGTTCAAAATGAAAGCAAAAGTGATAATTATTGTTAGTGTAAGCGCTTCTCCCCTGCATTATTGTTATGGCATTGGCTCATCCATTCCTGGGAATGGTCTTGGTCCTTCATAACTATTGCCCTTCTGTATCATCAAAAGCTACATGAGCTCATCCAACAATGATGGGGAACCTTTTTCTTGATAGTTCTGAGAAATCAAAGATCTAGTTGTTCGAAGGGTAAGAATGCGAGGCAACTAATTGCAATCCTCCTTAACATAAATTGATTTTCTTATATATTTTGCTCAATAACTAAGATTGATGCCTCTTTTATAATGGAGCGTGACATTTTTTGCCAGGCCAATTTATGCTGGTAATGCTCTATGTATGGTTCGTTATACTGGCTTAGATCCTTGTGTGATGACCATTAGATCCACATCATTTGCCCCTCCAGCTATCCCAAGTGAAGTGGACTCTAATGCAGCCCCCATCTCTCAGGTTGACCTCTCAACCTTTAACAAAGGTATGGTTTTTTCTGTAACCTTGTTATTGTTCAACAATATTGCTTTTCTTTAAATTTAAAATAAAGTTTCTTATTCTTAGAACTCGTCATTATGGTTTTTTACTGTTTGTTCTTCTTAGCTTCTTTAATCGGGCGTGCTTCTAATTATTTTACTAGTTAAGATATTGAGTTTAATTATCATTAGTTTGAAAAGTTGGCCAATTTTTTTTTTCTGGCATCTAAAAGATTCTTGTGCTTCACTGTGAGTCAACCATAAAGTGACCGTGGTCAACATCTTTCTATTAAGCAAACTTTACATGTGATATTTTCTTCTTTCTTCACCATCGGTTCCTTATAAGGTTGTATTTATTCTCTGCGCTGCTCTAGTTCATATATAATTGGCATTATTAAAAAAATTAGGGTTTTTAGATTGTGTTCTGAACATACTTATAAAGTTCTACTCCTAATTCTGTTGCGCTTGTGCAGGGGAGAAATATTATTTATCTTAATTTAAGATGGAGTTTGTTCTGCACGGGCTGTTATGAATATGTAGACCCATGGCATCCATATTGAATTTTTGACTTGATGATTTTGTTTTCTGCAACTATTTCTGACGTAGTTTCCAAGTGGAATAGACTTTTTTTTTCAGTCTGTAACCTTGAGGAACCCTATTAAAATGATAAAATCCTAACGGTGCTTGATGTCTAGTCAGTTTCCTATTATTTTTTAGATATTCTAAGCTTATTTGATTCTTTTGAACTTTTATTATGCAAGTTTGTAGAGGTATGATTAAGAAATTCTGTTCATATTCACACTTATTTGAATGCAGAAACACAGAGGAAATCTTGGTGGTTAAAGCTTAGCTCTCAAGAAACTGACCTTCCGGATCTTGGAAATGCACGGATTGTTGTTACAGGCGGACGAGGGTTGAAAAGTGCAGAGAACTTCAAGTTATTGGAAAAACTTGCTGAAAAGCTTGGTGCAGCAGGTAATTTTATTATGTGCTTGAAAAAATAAAAATTGAAAATATTAGAATTATATTTTTATATTCAAGAAAGCATTATTATGGTTAGCAGTCCTGTAATAGGGCGGTTCTTCTAGACATTGTAATTTTTTCTTCTATTATAAATAAAACCTTTCTTTAGAATAAAGACGAATCTTCTTTCTTATCAGTATGGAATTATAAGCTAAACAAATTATAGTTGTTCCCTTCCCCGTGTAACTCCTATCATCTTTTGCTCATCGATCGCATCCCCATCTTTTCTCATCTCTATTCTAAGGTCCCCATCTCGCGTACTACCCACACACTCTTATGCCCATAATGTGTTACCCATGAACCTGCTGGTTGCTTTGCATGCCCACATCACTTGCACCCGCATCACTAGCTACTCATGGTTGCTCCTCGCATCGTGCTGCATTGGCATCTATGCTTCGATCATTGCTCAGTGCCGTAGCCCTGTTATCACTCACTGTCTTTGCTGCTCCACATTGACGTAGCCTTGCAGTCTTACTGACCGATAGTTTCCTCCAGCCCACAAATGCTACTGCAATCATTCAGCACTCTCACTGTCTACTGCCCATTACGAATCTTTATTTTGAACTATTTAATCTGTCACTTATAAAAGTATCGTGGCCTCTTCTTCTCCATTTCTTATACATTATACAAAACCCTCACCCACTATCAATGTCTCCATCAAGTACAATGGTGGTACAAACACCACTTGCCGTTGCCTTTCTTTTTTTTTTTTANATCTGTCACTTATAAAAGTATCGTGGCCTCTTCTTCTCCATTTCTTATACATTATACAAAACCCTCACCCACCATCAATGTCTCCATCAAGTACAATGGTGGTACAAACACCACTTGCCGTTGCCTTTCTTTTTTTTTTTTTTGGTGATAAACTTTCATAACAATGTGTCTTCTTTTGATTGATGATGGTATCATCAAGTTCTACAAATGACAAGCTTTTGATTATGTTGTTCTTGCTTGGATGCTCCATAATAATTTCCAACTTTTTGCTGCCTTAACAGTTTCATGAGACTAATAAGGCAATGTTTGATTTTCTTTGCTCCAATTATTTATAAGAAAGTAATATTTTTGGGTTATACACTGTGTATTCTGTTTTGTTTTTTCTACAATATTAAATTTCTCCATTCAGGATTCATTTGGGATTAGCAAGATGAGTTACTTCAATACATGGCTTTTATCATTAATCTAATGGTTTGTTGAAAACAAAATGTAGAATTTGTGATTGCTAAATTACAATATTGCTTTCATCCATCTCTTTGACATTTGTTATCTTAACTAATGGCAGATTCTATAGTTCTCAATCTTGCAATTGTTCTTTCCCATGTTCTTTGAATCAGTGGGCTATCTTCTCCTTTACCAATTTTTGAGCAACTTCTTCCGCTACTTAGCAGCATGGTGGTCATGAAAGCTGTGTGGTTTGAGGCCGGATTGATAATGGACATCCCTTCTCTCTTTTGCTATGCTTAAATTAATCATTAGTTTAAAGTGGGGTTAGGTTGAATTTGACTATCATCTTAATTTATAACATGCTGCTGGACATTTTTTTCCTGTTGATTGTTCTCCCATGACTACTAATCCCCTAATATCTATCATGCCATCTCAGGAGGATTATGATCACTTGTTGTTTTACATTAAGACCTCCATATTTGCTTCTCGTGTTGTTTTCTTCTTTGGTTTGTTGGAGCTGCCTCATCTAACATCTTGGATATCCTAAATTGTAAACTCTCGTGGTTCTTCACAAAAGATTGGTAATCAGTGATTGGTTCTCTCTTGACCATTTTCCTCTACAAGCCTTTGTTGTTGCTGGTGTTTCTTCTTCAAATGCTTCTAGCGAACGTATTTTATCTCTCTCAAATAGAATCACTCTTTGATGTGTTATTTGTCCGTAATTTCTCTAACAATGAATTAACCATTCACTGTCTTACTAAATCTCACGAGTCCTCTTCAACTTTTTATCCTTTTCATTTTTTTTTCAGATTTCAGTACAACAAGACTATTTATTGCATTATTTGTTGATGAACATGATCACTTCTTCTTTCTTCTCCACTATGACTATATATTATTAGTGTTGCCATCTTGATCATCCTCCACCTCCACGATTTTTGAGGTTTTGTTAGCATTTCTAAGTTCCAGTGTGATACTTGTGAACTTGGTAAGTATGATCAAGTGTCTTTTCTCTTGACTATTTAAAGTCATAGTTGTATTCAATTTGGGTTGGTTCATTAAAATATTTGGAGCCCTAGTTTTTTTCATGCTCATTTAGGATTTAAGTACTTTGTCATCTTTATTGATGATTATTCTTGTGTTACTTAGTTATACCTATTGATAACAGTTTTGAGATGTTGCAATCGTGAGATCTTTATTTTACGGGAAGCTCTCACATCATTCTTCCCGGTTGGAATACATTTCTTTTTCTTTAGATGCCTCTGGAATCGATCTACCACTACTATAACAAAGTCATCTCCTTGTTGTGTCTAAGGCAGCCTCACTGCAAAATTTATGGCCACATTCATTTTATGAAACTCTAAAACATGTGTCCTTCCAAAGTTTATCTTGATAGAATAAACAATAATAATTTTTTGGCATAATGAGAGCCGAAATAGCACATAGGTGGGTATTCTTGCGAACCAGCTCTCGAGCCATTAAATTTGTATCATACTTCTCCCACTTTTTGCACTCGGTTGGGTGCATCTGATAAACAAGTCTATTTGGAGGAAACGACTCTTGGGTGAAATCTATGACATACTGAATCTCACTTCATTGGCCGTCAAGAAATTAAATTGTCAGTTAGGGCACCGGGTAACTTATCAACATCCTTGGTAGTAGCTCATCGGACTCGCTACCTTCTAAGACGATCAATGTTAGTCCTATTAGAGTCTCTCCCGGGCTCAGCTTGAATCACTCGCATCTCTTCCCCGTTTGCTAGAAGCTGACACTCCTCTTTAATGTCTTCATTCCCTCCTATGTCATTATCCATTTCAACTGCTCTCTGCTAAGTGAAAAAGGTCATCCTCTTGTTTCGGAAATCAGACGACATTTGTTCAAAATCATGGCACTTGAAGTACTTCTTAACTAGGATAAATCTAGGAGTGTTAGTTGTCTCCACTTTTTTTCTTTATGAATGTGTTTTTTCTCGGGTGGGGTAGGCTTGGATGCTCCGTTAGATACACTCTTATTGTCTGATCTTGGGGTTGAACTTTGTCTGAAGGGTGGGGTGAACTAATATCATTGTGTTGTTTCTAAACATTTAAGGCTAAGGTCTAAAATCCTATGTTGCCCATTACGGTTATAACTATATCACATTGCCAATGGACGGACTCAATCCCCTAAGATATTAAACTATGGGTCTCCTCTGTCTCCACTAGCTCACATTTCAACATATGTTGCTCGAATTCAGTTGTGCACTCATCTATTGAGTGTTCTTACTGTTGCAAGTGTTGAAGTCTTGATAACATGTTATATCTATAATGAGCTAGTAGGTACTTGCACTACATTTTTTATATTATTTTGAACTAGATAGATTTTGCTTTTCCTCTCACACTGGCATAAGCATTTCAAGTTTTCCCACCATAAAGAAATATTCTTAACTTAATAATAGCTAGTTTGACCATTCTCTCAAGTGAATTATCCTTATACTCGAAGACTCGTTTCACTATCTTGAGTACTCAAGGAACTCGTCTAGATCCGCGTGGCCATCAAAATCGGCAAGTCAATCTTTACTCCAAAAGCATGGTTTCTCCTGATATTGTTTTCATTCTTTTTGTAACTTTTGGAGTCGCCAGTTTGTCGTATAGCCGTCGTATAATTCTCTTTTCAAATAAGTCTTTTTTGAACCATGAAAACGGTTCAAATAGAGAGGGACCGGAGAGAAAGAAAATACGACAAAAATAGACAAATAATTAGAAAAGAATATGAAGAACTTTCAGAAGGTAACTTTTGCGCGATTGCCCGAAAACGTACATCCGGAATGAAGTTGAATCAAGAATGCATTGGAAACATATCCGCGAAGAAAACTCAGTGAACGCAACCTACAAACAGAGAATTAAGTTTTGTGTGCTTGTTCTGGGTCAAGAGCAACTTTCAAAGGGACATATTCCTTTGGTTATTTACATCTTGGGGATACCTAAGAATACTCTCGATAAAAATGACATTGCTTACATTATTTTTGATAGGGATAATTACATATAGGGTTGTCACACCTGTGCAGTGGTTTAGGCCGGATAACATTGTTGATGGTTGACTTCATGCCTCCCAAATATCTGGCTATAGTGTGCTCCTATGGCTCCATCAGCTCATATTTCAGCATGAGCTGCTCAAACTCTATTGTGAACTCCTCTATTGACAACTCTCTCTGTTGTAGGGGATGGAGCTTCAAGAACATATCTTGGCGGTAGTGTGGTGGTGGGAGCTTCCTTTGCATCTCCTTTATCTCTCCTAAGTACTGATTTTGTTCCTACCTTCTCTCTATCTCACTCTCTTCAAATTCTTCCACCACAAAAGGCACGTTTTTCAATTTTATGGCACAAGCTTCAATCTTCTATCAGTTGACACCTCCTTGTATTAAAAAATTTTCTCAATGGTTTACAATCACTCAATGAAGCATCCGGATTCTTTCTTACCTTGATATCTGACAAATCTACCTTCACTCTCGGGTATCTCTCTCCTCAAAATGTTGCTCCATCCCTCGATCTCCTCTGATATTGAATCCCAAAGCGCTTGACCTATCGTCCTATTCATTGGAATCATCCCTATGGAAGGGGTTTAGATTTTTCTTCCTTTCTCCTCTTCGAATCTCATTATCACGATCAACGGTGATCTCTTCATGAGTCATTTCCTCAATTATAGCAAACCTTTGCTGAACTCGGCGGATTATCGGTTGTATCTCTTCCATGATGAGCTCTTGCACAACTTCCATTACTCGTTTCTTTGGTGACATGGTTAGGGTTTAGGGTTGGGAGGTGAAAGAGAGTGTACAGGGCTGATTTTGGGGGTGTTTGGCAATATACATTTAGTAGGATTTATGCTTAGATTTAACGTAACTTCAGCCAAATGTGAAAATATCGAGCGCTCTTTTAAATCAATTTTTCTCTCTGTTCTGTCTATTTTTGGATGTAAATCCGGATTTTTTAAATCTGGAGATTTGGTAGATATAATGGATTTAGCGTGGGAACAAAACAATGGCTATATGATCCTGAAATAAAATGTCAAATATGTCTAATAAGTTAACTGGATTTAACCTCAACTGAGCCAAACACTATTAGGGATTTAACAACGTATAGATTTGATGAATTTGAATTTACTAAATTTACTAAATCCTATTTAACGAAAATTGTGAGTGCAGCCAAACTCTCCCTTAGGGTGGGAAAAAAAAAAGTTTATGCGGCTGATTTAAATAATCAGCTAGGTGGAATGATTTTGGTAATCATGGGATAGTACTAGAATTAAGCTAGCTCGAATACCAACTGTACCGAGGTTTAACCAAACACCAATAGAAAGCAAATATTATTCATGAATTCAAATAGAAAATTACAACAACACAAGGTAGAAGATGGAAATTGCTACAAAAACAACACGACCTAAAGCTAGGGTCAAATCGAGGGTGTTAATGGTGCCTGTTAGGGGTTTGGAAGGTTGCGGCTGNGTGATGATTATTTAATATTTCAATCCTGCAAATTATTTAAGATTTAGGACTTATATTTGCACGACGTCAGACTGTGCAAATAGCCTAAAAAACAGGAGGATTTACACCGTATCATACGGTAACCTCGGAATCCTAAAACGTTAGGACTTATGATTACACAACAGAGTTGTGCAAAAAGCCTAAAGAAGTGATCTTAGGGTTGTTATTTAAACTAAGGAAAGTGTATGGGTGATGTGAAAATGTTTCGCTGCTGCAGATTCATCTCGAAGTTATCCTTTGCTGCGCTGCCCACGATGTTTACTCCGAGCCTCTTCGTAGTAGCATCTCCTGGCCTAGTTTATTTTTGAACATACCCCTAACCACTAGGTTATCCTAAACTAAGGCATAATGTATCAAAGTAGCTAGGCATGCAGTGTGAAAGAAAAGTAAAAGTGCACTATATAGTAAAGAGAAAAAAAAAGACAATATAACATGCTAGGGAAGCATAACGTGCTAAGGAAGCAGTATAATAGGCTATGAAAATAATATGACATGCTTTTAAAATAAAATGTTGTAACGTAAATTAAACATGTACACCTGAGAGATTCATCGCTCCTTTAAATTTAGCTATTATCTGCTGTGTAAAGAGGGAGGTAAGACCTGAAAAAGACTTAATAGAAACAGGTAAATCGCAGAGAAAAGACAAATAAATAAAATGAACCATACCACAT
>JXCR01136030.1:42550-52914 GCA_002079205.1 Phalaenopsis hybrid cultivar | reverse complement strand
CTAAGGCTTGAAGTTCTATTCGGAACATTTTCCTTGAATCTTCGCAAAATAGCCCATAACCGCTCGTTCATAAGACGATGGTCTTGTGCCAAAGATGCTAGACATAAAAGGAAAATAGGAATTGACTGGAATTTCTAAAAGGGTGCGTCTCAATTCTAGTTTTCTAAGATAGTCCACAGGAATTTCTAGAGCTAGATCCTAAGACCCTAGAAAAGGAAATGACCTCAAAAATGAGGTCAACAGTGAGCCAGGAAGGAGAGGAAGTAGAGGAACAGACCTTCGTACGTGAGCCAGGGCAGCCGACCGAGAGAATTAAAAGGTGAGTTATATTAAGTTATTTTAATTAATTACATTAATTAAATATATGCGTATATATGAGAGTGATTATTTAACTGATGTTAACAACAAGTTTAATTGTATTAGAATTGAAACTAATAAGTTGCAAATTTAAGGAGAGGAGTGTGAAAAGATTTTCTTATGCGAGAAAAGGAAGAGTTGCAAACAACTAAAAAACTTTAAGGTATGATAAGCTCTATTAAGCTAATTAATGAATTTGTGTGTGTTATTTATACAATTTGATAAAAAGTCAAATTAAAGCAAAGCCTTTTTATTGAGGAACTTCTAACCAAGAATTGAATGCTGATAAATTCTTGGAAATTGAGGAAGAGATGAAACAAGACATTCGATAGAAATAAGGTAAATATTTATAAGTTTTATGTGCTAATTATGTAAATTTGGTTTAATTAAAGGTGGCATTAATAACATATCAACAATTTTCATAAACTAATTTTAGTCATTTTAATTTATTAAACAACTGAATTAAAGGACGATCTAGAGGTCAAAGTGTCAAGGGAAGTATTGTGACGTGATATGTATTTCAGAGATCACTTAAGGCTAAGGTGAGTGATTATTTTTGTTTATACATTAAACTAATGTTTTAGTAAATGAATAATTGTTTTATGAAATAGTTTAAAATAAGTTTTACCGTTATACCTTGCTTATTGAAAGTTTGAAATGGTATGAGGGGTGAGAGGAAAATAACAGACTGTTGAATGTACATTTTAAATGATTTTAAGTTCAATATAAATGTAAGGTAAAGGCTTAATTCATATAACATTATCTTCAGATAGTACTGGTAAGTGATTCGATGTACATGTGCACGTTAAAGGAAATGGTAAAGACGTGTCTTCGGGTGCAATTTGAGGGTACTTTCAGGTATATTTTTTAGGGTGTCATTACACACATTTTTTATGATATCTTTGATTATGATAGTAATTCTGTTACGACTTTAAAAATGTTAAAAACGTTAAATACCTGAAGTGAAATGGAAATTGATAGATTAAAAATTTTAATAAAATGAACTATATTTTATTTTGCTCATTCATGCATAGCATAAGAATTTAATGCATATTAGATCATAATTACTAAGTCATACTCATGGTTGCAATTAATATCTTCTTTCAGGTGAAGAAAAAATTTAGGTTGATATGTCTGATAGAATAGATTTGGTTTACAGAAGAAGGAAAAGAACTTATATGTATTAGTTATGATATGTTAATAGTTTCTGTTTACATTCATTTATTGTTTAGTTATAGTTTGAGATGTGTTTTTCAGTTTATGTTGATGTTTAATTTTATTGCACTTTGTGGATTAGTGGCTCTTGCATATATTGGAAGTATCTGAAATATTTTGTGGAAAGTAAAATGAAATGTTAATACCGTCTGATCACAGTTCCCGCCTTAGTTAATTCTAAGTATCAGGTCGGGTCGTTATAGCTTTTCTGTTGTGAAACAACAAGTCGAGTGACGAATGGCGAGTTATGGACGTGAAGGATGTTATGTCGCATGTTCCTGAATCCTGATCAAGATACAAACATACCACTTGCAAAAGAAGAGAATATAACCCTCCTTTGAGTAGAAAAGAGATACACTATCTAAAATACACCAACACAACAAAGATCTCTTAAACATCTAAAAGCTACGCATAAATAGTGTTGAGAATTGGACCTTATTTAGGGTTTTATTGATAAAAAGTGAATATTAAAGAAGTCTAGGGATTTATTTGTAAAACATTGTAATACTCTATTTAAAACCCCATGTTATTAATGCACAAATCATGTTTTGTGCAATTCATTCTTCTTAGTATTAGAGCCTAGCCATCGCAACCTTTTTGATCATTAGGACCATCGGGTTTCGTCTTCGCAAAGCATCCCGCAACGATTAACGCTAACTGGGAAGGCAACTATGAGATCACGGGATTACAGTCAAGAACGACAACCCTCGCAGGATCAGGAGATTACAGTCGCAAACGACAACCCTCGCGATACATTCACGATAACTAGGAAGACACGGGATTCTATCTCCTACTCGAAACTAGTGGTGAGCAACGGGATTGTCATGGGATTGCGGTGATGATCGCAACATGCAGATTGTGCTTTCCAGAGACCACGACATAATTGCAGCGTATAGTGGTGAAGGTTCAAATTTGTATGTGATCTAGATTTGGATTCTTGTGTTTGAGGATGTCAGAGAACAAAGATAATGCGGGAGGTAAATGATTGGAGCTTCTGAGAAAGTTAGATCCTGAAGTTTTGAAGGGCTTGGTCTGGCTCATATAGGATGCTAGGGTCTCGACGGGAGCCACTAACTCAACACATGTTTCTATGCTGGTGAAAGTAGATCTTTCTTATGTGGATTTGAAGCTTGATGGATCAACCACGTATATGAGTTGGTCGTGTCGGGTGAAGGCTGCTATAGTAGGGAAGAGACTAGAGGGAATATCTGATCTGGGACGAACCAAAGAGTAACAGTGCTGAGGAGAATAAGCGGAGAACCAAACACACCTTAATCTACACCTTGCTACTCAACTCTATGGTTTTGTCAATTGCATCCTAAGTAGATGGCATTCGAAAGGTGATAGACATTTGAGCAAAGTTGAAGCGGATTTACGTTTGAATGGAGAATCACTTGAGGGTATTTTAGATTTATGTGACATGTGTGTACATAGGTTATTTTGCCACCCAAAAGGGTATATCTGTTGTAGCTCGATAGAGATGAGACTGCTTGTGAGCATATAGACTAGAGGTTGATATAGTAGGGAAGAGACTAAAGGGATATTTGATATGGGACGAACCAAAGAATGACAAAGCTCGATAGAGAGGATTTATGAGACATGAGTTGGTCGCGTCGGGTTGAGGCTGCTATAGTGGGGAAGAAACTAGAGAGATATCTGATCTGGGGCGAACCAAAGAGTGACAGTGCTGAGGAGGATAACCGGAGAACCGCACACACCTTAATGTGCACCTTGCTACTCAACTTTACGGTTCTATCAATTGCATTCTAAGTAGATGGCATTTGAAAGGTGATGGTCATCTAGGCAAAATTGAAGAGGATTTATGTTGGAATGAAGAATCACATGAGGGTATTCTAGATTTATGTGACATGTGTGTTCATATAGGTTATTCTGCTACCCAAAATGGTATGTCTATTGGAGCTCGATAGAGAGATATTGCTTATGAGCAATAGATGTGTCATTTAGAGAATTTGAATCGTACTACACCCAGGAGGTGATTTCATCCTTCGTTGACTCGCCCGATACTGAAGATATGAGGTAAGGCGGGGTGAGTATCAATGGTGAGAGAGTGGTACACGCGGGAGCAATACCTTTGTTCTATGATGTGGGAGGAAGCAGTTGAAGAACTAGAAAATAAGCAGAGTGACCCAGAGGTAGGGGATTCAGGTTGAAGGTGAGCTAAGGGTGTATACACAGAGAAGAAAGCAAAATGTGGGAACGCTGCCTACAGTGCCACTTATGCCAGCTAGTCTCTTGTCTTGGTCTTTCCCGAGTCTTGAGACACCTACACCATTCACCATCCACCTGTGACTCAAAACTCCTAGGTGACATGATTCCTCCTAATAACCCCTAACTTAAAGGAGGGCCTCTCGCAGCAATGCGAGATGTCCTCCTGGTCGTTTTGAGTGGGAACATGACATTGCTTATTTTGTTTCATATTCTAACATATAACATTTACATCGAGCATTCATTTTATATTTGGACATTATCTCGATACTCAATTGTTGGTAGGTTGCTAAGGAGGATCCTAAGTGGAAAGTGGCTATGCATGAGAAGCTTAGGGCTCTCGATAAAAATTCGAACATGGAAGATAGTGGCACTACTAGCAGAGAAAAAGTTTGTTTGGTGCAAGTGAATCTTCACAGTGAAGCAAACTCCAGAAGGGAAGGTGTAGCAGTACAAGACATGATTAGTGGAGAAAGAATATAGTCTGACATATGACATTGACTACAATGAAACCGTCGCACCTGTAGCAAAAATGAGCATAGCGAGGACACTATTTTCTCTTGCAGTGAATGATGGGTAGAGATTACACCAAGTCGGAGGGGTATATATGGAGAGACCTCCAAGATTCAGTACAGTCCAAATAGTGGGCAAGGTGTGTAGGCTCAAGAAGTCATTGAATGGCTTGAAGCTGTCTCCTTAAGCTTAGTTTGACAAATTTAGAAAGGCTATGGTGGATATGGGATATCAACAGATTAATGCAGTTCATATGGTATTCTTTCGACAAAATGAATGTCACACCACTGTACTTGTTATGTTTGTTGATGACATCATTCTCACCGGTGATAGTGAGGTAGGGATTGCCCAGCTAAAGGTATGATTGTGTAATGAATTTGAGGTGAAGGTTCTTAGATAGTTCAGACACTTTCTTGAGATTGAAGTGGTTTGTGGACCAGAGAGGATGGTCTTGTCTCAGAGAATTTATGTACTAGATCTCCTCACGAAAATAGACATGCTGGCGTGCAAACCTGCAGTCTTTCCAATTGACTAGGAGGCCAAACTGAGTGTTGAGGCAAGGGAACCAGTTGATTGTGAGAGTTACCATAGATTGGTGAGTCGTTTGATCAATTTGTGTCACATTTGACTTGACATCTCTTTTACATTGAACATGGTGAGCCGCTACATGCATGATCCAAGGAATGATCATATAGATGTAGTGTATCAGATTTTGAGGTACCTAAAGAGTGTACTAGGGAAGGGGTTGGTCTTCAGGAGGAATGGACATATAGACATTGAGGACTCTTGTGAAGTTGGTTGGGGAAATTGTGCAGTTGACAAAAGATCCACCTTAGAATACATGTTTGTAAGGGGAAACTTAGTCTCTTGGAAGAGCAAGGAATAGTCTATAGTTGACGTCAACATCGGAGCTAGAGTACAAGGTCATGGCCTTAGGAGTCGTCGAGATGATGCAGCTGAGAGCCTTGTTGATCGAGCTCAAGATGGACAAAGGAACTTAAATGAAGTTGTGGTGTGACAATAAGTCAGCGGTCAGCATTGCCAACAACCCGATACAACATGATAAAACCAAACATGTGGAGATTTATAGATTATTCATCAAGGAAAATCTAAATAACGGGCTACTGGAGTCATTTCATGTGGCCACTAGAGAGCAAGTGGTTGACTAACTCATTAAAGAACTTAGTTCATTAGATTTGTCTAGGTTATGTGACAAGATTGTCTTAGCGGATGTCTTTTGCCCATCGTTAATTGGACCTTATTTAGGGTGCTATTTGTAAAAAGCGGATAATAATTGAAGAAGTCTAAGGGTTTATTTGTAAAATGTTATGATACCTTATTTAAGCCCATGTTATGAAGGTTCATATTAGGTTTTGCGCAATTTTTTCTTCTAATAGGTTCATAATAGCCATAATCCTAATTAGAAATAATGAATTATGAAAAGCCAAAAAAAGACAGAAAAAAATGGGGAAAAAAATTCTTAATTGCGATCGCGGGTCCTTCGTGCAATTTGCTATATCACGAGATTCCAAAGGTTTGTGGAACCAACGAGCTCTTATGTCCTTCTCTTGGGCTTGGGAGGCTTCTTCTTCTCTAAAAACTTTTGGAATCGATCTAACTTCATCATAACAAAATCATTGCCCTGCTATATCTGAAGTAGTCCCACTGCAAAATTTATGCTTTTGTCTAATCCAAGACAAATCTAAAACACATATGTTCTACCAAAGTTTTTCTTGATAAAATATATAAACATCCTTCTTTGGCACAACCTAAGTTGGAACTGCACATAGACAGATATTCTCACGAACAAAGTCTCAAGTCATTAAATATATACTATACTTCTCCTACTTCTCGTACTCGATCGGGCTCATCTAATAAACTAATTTATCAGGAGGAACCAATTTTGGAATGAAATATATGGCATGCTGAACCACCCATATTGGCAACCGTTCATGTACTTGTTCAAGTGTATCGGGTAAACAAGTATGTAAGAAGGATTCAACTCTGGGACGAAATTTATGGCATGATGAACAACTCTCACTAGCAACCACTCAGGAGGTATATTTTTCTTTTCTGATAGGACCTAGATCCAATTATAAAATTTTCTTCCTCACCAAGCTTCTAAGACAATTTTCAAAGTTGTGTTTCATCTCTTTTGCTTGGAAATTTGTCGGTGGGTGCACTGCTAAACTGAATTTAATGTCTGAATAACTACATATTCTAGAAGTAGCACAAAGGAATCTCATCTTTAGCATGTTGGACCTTCTTCAGTAAGGGCAACTCAAAAAGTAAATTATATATCTGAAAAGTTTGGAATACACTTATTTAGGGTTGTCATGTGGCTGGTGTCGGTTCATGTGACTTAGAACTGTCTTGGACCACCAATGTTTTTTCTGTCAGAGCCTCTCTCATGGATTCAGTTTGAACTCGTGGTTTTCTCCCCCATCAGTTTGAATAAAGTACTTTTCATTTTTGTCCTCAAATATTTTAGTGTCTACCGTGTCATTATTCATTTCTTCAATAACTCTCTTGTCAGTGAAATAGGTTATTCTTTTGATTTTACAATCAGATTCAATGTGCTCAAATCCATGACACTTGAAACACTTCCTAACCGTGACATATTTGGGAATATTGACTAGTTTTGTCTGTTCATATCTTTGAACTAATGTCTCCTCAAGCGGGGTCGGCTTGGATGTTCTCCTGAGTTGTATTTTGGCTATAAAAACTTGGGGTTGAATTTTGGAGGCAGTGGCTTTGGGAAGGTAAGGAGTGGTGGCTAGGGAGGCTGGGAAATGACAGCAGCAGCGGTGGGGAATGTGTGGGATTGCGGAACAGTAAATGGAGGATTGTCACGGGGCTGCGGCATTGATGGGATGGCTGGACAACGAAGACAGGCGGTTGGAATGAATGGCAATAAGGTGGGAAGTGACTAGAAGGGACTGCAGTAGGTGCAAGTGGAGTAGGTGGTGGTTGGTCGCTTGAGTTGCAGGAAGACACTCAAAATGTTGTATGGTGGTTCCGACAGCGAGGAAAGGCTGCAGCAGCAATAAGGTGAGGAATGTGGAGGATGGAAATGTCGGAGATAAATATCTCCACGATAACGAGCTAAAGCCGGAGCACCACTCGATCTCTTGGAAAGAGATCACTGTCTCGAAAAAGCTAGTCTTTGGATACAGCTCTAGAGTGGAGAAAGAGGATGTCGATGGTTTTCAAGCACACACCAAAAACTGCCCTAAAATAAGAAAAATAACATATTTATATACTTAGGGTAAATAGGAGTGGACCCCACTCCAAATATGAGGGAAATCCACGTAAAGGAATGGTCGATCGGCCCTCCTGGACTGGTCCTAGCTGTGATTCTCTGCTACAGTTCGTATTACTGTAGTAGCGATTACAGATGCGTCCTGGTACTGTAGCAAGGAACACGATAGGGTTCTGTGGGAAGCTCCCATGTCATTAATAGTTTTATATACCATCCTTTTTGGTATTTGCGGGATTTGTGCTTTAGCTAAAAGCTTCTGTAAAATAAGTTTGTAATTTATTCATCTCTATTATTTATGATTTTGATATCTTTGTCATTTTGACTATCCTGTTATGTAATTATCTCTTCATTTTTTTCCCATCTACCTTTGCATACTTAAGTACTGTAAAAGATTTTGTAAATAAGTTTGTGATGTATTATTTTCGAGCGTTCATGATCTCTCGTCACTACGACAATGCAGAAATTTTATGATGTTATCACCAAGTCAATTTTATTTTATTTTCCCTTTTACTGATGGAGATCATTTTTCAGATTGGTCAAACCGGAAAAGTCGTTGCTCCTGAGCTCTACATGGCTTTTGGAGTTTCAGGAGCCATCCAACACTTGGCTGGAATGAGGGACTCCAAGGTCATTGTAGCTGTAAATAAAGATCCTGATGCACCTATATTTCAGGTATTGGAAGTTCTTGTGTTTCTAATTATCTTGAGGATAATATTGTTGATTGTTTTTTGAAGTTTCCATATTGCCCATTATTTTTATACTCAGATTACACTTGATCTTCATACTTAACAGTAGAAAAATTATTTTGGCAAATGGTTCTCTTGCAACCTTTGGCAGTAAAAAAATTATTGTGGCCAATGATTCTCTTTCTACTGGTACAGGGTTAGGTGATATTTATGTGGTACTCTTTCTTACCCTTAATAATGTTTATTTACCAAAGTTGGCAATAGCCTTGTTTAAAATTACAATATGAGCGCACATTGAGGCTCACCTCAACATTTCTTACACAATATCGCGATGAGATTTATGCCTCAATGTTCCAGGGTGAGGCATATGGCTCATCTAGACTAAAGCATGCTTAGCCTCAAAAATTGCCTAAAATTAGTTAGGCTGACTACAATTTTTTTAAGCAAATTTGTAAATAATTTCAATATATCTCATCTATCAATCTTAACACCCTATACAATAAATAAAAGAAATAAACAAAAATATATCTATAAAATTTTTGTATTTGAAGTCTAACCATCAATATAATTTTTATTTTAATTAATATTTTTATTGGCAATTTATTCATTAGAAAAAAAAAGGAAGATAATTGAGTTTAAAGATAATGAAGGATGGGAGAATTTCGATATGGTTGAGGATAAGGAGCAAGATAAGCTATTTATTATACCTATGATTCTAATGAAAATTCATTGGGTGCCCCGAGAGTAAATTGAATTTTAAATTTTAAAATTAAATGTTGATGACTTAATATAGTCCTACTTAAATAGGGGACAATATGAGTGGTAGAAGAAGACTTATGTTGAATTTATTTTAAGTGTTATATTTTGATATTTTAGTTTTTTTTTTTCTTGGCATATTAGCTAACTTTGATAATTTAGTGTTTGTATAACACATCTTCTTTCATGATTTGATATTAAGAAGTAACATGTTACTTCTTATTTTGCGTAATTTATTACTTTTTTTTCTTGTTTTGAATGTTATATTATTTTTTAATGTGATAATATGGTAGAATATTAACATATTTCTTCTTACTTCGCACTTTATAATTTTTATAATATTTATTAATTTATCTCAGTTTTAAAATTTGAGGCTTAGCCAATAGACCTTGTTTCAATCCAAAACTCAAAACAGAAACCCAAAACTCAAAAACAGGCCAAAATTCAACTAGTAACTTTTTACATGCTACTTAAAGTGATGTACTCTACCATATTGAAGTATCGAGTACTTCAAATAGAGTCGAGAGTAGGTTGTATTTATCTCTTCTTAGCTCTTCAAATAAGGATGACATGTGGCTCCATTACTTTGGTCTTTGCGCTATTTCCTAGTTTTTATAAGGCTGTTTCCTTCACTTTCAAACGATTAAACGTCACAGATCTCTAATATGATGTTTTTGAACTGGCAAAACACACACACATCCTTTCCCATTAATAATTAGAGAAGCTATTATCCATTTGAATTAATTCGTAATGATATATTGGGACCATCCACCATTCCAAACGTTTAAGAGTTTGGTGGCTTGTCTCGTGGATTGATGATTGCATTAGGGCCTTATGAATTTTTATGATTAAACTAAAATATAATGCTAGTTGCATTATCCTTTACTTTCATTCGATGATTCAAATTAATTTGGAGTTAAAATTTAAAATTTTAGGTCAGACAATGCAAAATATTACTTCATTCAATTATTGATTTTTCTGGAAGGAATGCATTAATTTTGAATCATTCTTCATAAAACCCCCTCAAAAGATAATGTTGCAGAAAAAAAAAACGGCCATTTACATGNGTCTTGCTGAAACTTGGTTCAGTTCTAGTGGGGAGCTGTGTTGTCTCGTTTGGCCTTGCTAGGCTTGGTTTGCTTTGGCTTGAGAGCTCGGTTTGCTTTGCTTTGCCCCTACCCGAGAGGTTGTTTGGATGTGGTTTGCTAGCTTTGGTTTCTATTACTACCCGTGAGTCTTATTAGTTCTTTTGGGCCCTCTTTGTTGCCTCAGCTATAAGTCTTACCTGTTGTCTTTTAAGTTGCCCTTGGTTATGGGCCTTGTGAGTTGTTTCTCCTCCTATGCCGACC